>JAULAV010005935.1:0-24998 GCA_030789695.1 Scilla litardierei
TCCAAAGTTTGTTGACAACCATTCTTTTATAGTCATCAGAAACTCCATGTCATTACTAGCTAACAAAAATTCATCTACGTACAATGATAAGATGACAAATTTGTTCTTATGTTGCTAGTATAAGAACAAAGGCAAAATTAACGGTAGGTGCAAAGTAATCTACACCTTCCTATAGGGTATATCCTTTTCCCACCAGACTACCTTTTCAATGGTTCCATCTACTTTCCCTTTATCATGAGAATCCACTTAGTTCCAATTATTTTCCAATTAGATGGTAAGTCAACTAGGTCCCAAACTTGGTTAACTTTCAAGAAATCTATTTCTTCTTCCATAGCTTTCTTTCAATAATCTCGATCATGACGAGATAAATCTTATTCTACACTTTAAGGTTCTTCGTCATCTTGATATACAGTAATTAGTGCTCCCCTTTCGATTTCAAATCAACATCTGGGAACCTTAGAATGTGTGTCTCTCTCCCAATTGACTCATCAAGTTGGGAATTCTGAACTAATTCTTTTGAACACACTGCTCCCACTAACTTCAGAACTCGAGAAGTATTTTCTTTTACCTTAAATGACCTAATACTAACCAAGTCTGGATCTTCCAACTCATGTATATCATCTTCATTTTTAACTTCACCTTATTTAGGGAACATATCATTTAAAAATGTGGCATCCCTTATTTCATAATATGTGATAGTGTCATCTTCTTGCTCACCCAAGAAAACATAACCCTTTGAGTGCTTAGAGTATCTAATGAATATACGCTTCTTTCCTCTGGGTCCTAAGTTCACACGCTTATGATTAGTGTTATGTGTTGGAAGCAACGATCTAGGATCTTGGTTTGATGATGACAAACGTGCTGTTATATTTGACGTGTGTGCTTAGTGTGTTTCAGGATTGGAGAAACGATGACTCTGTCAAGATTTGGGGAAATTGCTAATCATATAGCAACTGGAGAGAGGATGAAGTATTGTGCGCAAAGCAATGATTTGGACTTGGTTCTATATGGGATGAGATGGACTTGGTCAAATTATTTAGATAGATTTGCAATTATCTATTTCTACCAATTTCCTTTTCATATTCAAATCAAATCCCATTTATTCTCAACCCCCATATTCTTAGGGATGCTTATTGATCCTATCATATCCCTTGCCATGCCAACCATCCCTAGACCTAGTCAAAAACCTATACCCTATATAAGTTCACATTCCAAGTGAAATAGAGCTTGCAGCAACCAAAAAAACAAAGCACGGCCAAAAAGAAAAAAACCTTCACCAAATTCCATCTCCTCAGCCGAAATATCCCAGGGCCAACAGATATCCAGTTAGCCGCACCTTGACAAATCCCAAGGAGCTCTTCGTGCGAAATTTTAAAGTGCGGCAACAAAAAAATTAGTGGCGGCCATAATTAAAAAAAGGATAGGTAAGTGCTTTCGTATGTTTTAAGCTAACCATTACTATATTTCTTTTGTGCAGGCCATTATCAAGGTGTGCGGAAAATTATAATCCTCAAGGCACATGCAAAATTTCTTTCAAGTGGGGCAATCATCAATGAACAGAGCCGGCCACATCTTTTGAGCGCCGCACGTGTGCACCCTGTTCTTTGGCAGCCGGAGTCTTTGGGTCGAATTAATTTTTGTGTGCTCAAAAATTATAACCCTAACCTATTTTTGAGAGCCGGTCGAAATCCTTTTTGGATCTCCTTTTCTTAATGATGATTTGTTAATTTCCAAGCGCCAGGAGCACTTCATCAGCACAAAATTTGTGATTTCTTTAATAATTTTAACACACAGGGTTCTTGGAGAATAAGGAGAGGGATTGAGAGAAGAAGAGAGAGGAACAGGGAAGACTCTCAACACAACAATTCATTTTGAATTCATCTTGCAAATTTCAAAGCGCCTGTCACTTTCCTTCTCTCCATTATTTTTAAGGCCGAATAATTTGTTGTCTTTTTTGCAGCCGTAAACTGCAAGACCCAGGCCGACTTTTACATTGGAGGAGCACGCAGCCGTAAATTGCAAAGACCCATGCCGGCCACATCAAAGTTCATCCAAGTTCAAAGTTCATACAGGGATCAAAGTTCCAAACATCAAGTTCCTAAAAGTCTAGGCCAAAAATTCATACAGAGATTTGTTTGCAAGTGCTTAGGGTTGGCCAAACAAATTGCATAAGACCTTTGTTTGCAAGCCGCATCATCCAATGAGAGGAGTGCCGCAACTTGAGGTGCCTACGACGAGACGATGACATCTAGTCAAATACAGATCTGACCCGTGCTTATCGACGAAGACATCGCTGCTGCACAATCTGAACTTTCTAAACTCAATACTTTATTATTTTGTGTAGCAATTGTGATAGATCTTCGTAGGAGAAACGTTACCTATTTTCTGTGACTATTTTGGGACTTGTTTGGTTGGGGCTAGACAAGTGGGACCTAGCTAGTTTGGGACTAGCTGGTAGAAAGCGTTACTAGGATTGATAGTGAGAGAAAACACTGTGTGTGGGGTACTGAGAGCCTGGCGAGTGTAGAGACGTAGAGGGTGCTCTGAGCGTGCTCTAACTTGTGGTTTTGTATCTATTACACTATTCAATACTAGTAACTGCTTTGGGGGCTGGACGTAGGTCGTTGGAGCGACCGAACCAGGGTATATCTGTGTGCACTCTATGATTGTCTCTGATTTACTCTGGTTGTGTTTATAACTACGTGTGATTTCTCGCGGTTTGCACGAGAATTTTTTATTAGCCTATTCACCCCCCTCTAAGCTAGGATCCAGATCCAACAAGTGGTATTAGAGCAGGTTTTAGGATCTAGCCTAGGATTGACCATGGATCACATTGATAGTGCTTTTGCAGAGGGTCAGTCTATTTCACGTCCCCCTAGGTTTAATGGAGGTAATTATGCTTATTGGAAAAATCGAATGAAAATCTACCTTGTTTCTATTGATTATAAAGCTTGGCAAATAATTGAAAAAGGATATAAACTGCCTGTTATTAAAGTAGACAGTGTTGAGATTGAAAAACCAAATGACAAATGGGATGATAATGATTGGAAATCTTATTCTTTAAATGCTAAAGCTATGAATGCTCTCATTTGTGCACTTGATAAATCTGAATATAATAGAATCTCACATTGTTTAACTGCGCAGGAAATATGGCATACATTGGAGGTGACACACGAGGGAACGTCACAGGTGAAGGAGTCTAGACTTGCACTTCTGAGCACAGAGTACGAGAGATTTCACATGCTACCATCAGAGACTATATCAGAGATGTTTGCGAGGTTCACCAACATCGTCAATAAGTCTAGCTCGCTCGGTAAGCCATATTCTAGTCTTGAACAGGTGAGAAAATTTTTAAGAGCACTGTCAAGCTCTTTCAGACCTAAAGTCACTGCCATCCAAGAAGCGAAAGATCTGTCACAGATGAGGGTGGAGGACTTGATAGGTAATTTAATGTCTCACGAGCTTGAATTGCAAAATATTGATGAAAGAGAGAAACCTGAGGAAAAGGAGAAAGATACAAAGCCATTTGCTCTGAAAGCCGGCGAAAGTGAAGATGATGATGAGGACATAGCGCTAATGGTCAGAAATTTCAGAAAGTATGTCCAGACCAAGCAAGGAAGAAAAGAAATGTCACCCAGGTTTAATCGCTCTAACTTTTTTCAGCCTTCTAAGCAAACTTATGATCAAAATGCTACTAATAGAATGACTTGTTTTAACTGCAAGAAAAGAGGACATCGAATGAGGATTTGCCCACATGAGACAGCTCAGGTCGCTAAAGAAAAAGGAAAATCCAGGGTGCTAACTTGGGATATGGACAGCGAAGCTGAGAGTGAGGAGGATGATCATGTTGTCATCTCATGCATGGCATTGATGGGCATACACGATGAGGTAATTTCTGGTAGTAAAGCTGAACTCCTTACTCTTTATAAAGAAATGCAAGATAAAATAGTAGAGCTTGAGTCCAATATAGATTATTATCAAAATGAGAACTTTGAAATGCAACAATCTGAATATGATATGTCTAAGGAGATTGAAAAATTGAAAATTGAAATTGTTGTTCGTGACTCTACTATTGATATATTGAAAAAGGAAAAATCAAGCTTTAATTATGAAGCACCTTGTCTCTCTTGTCCTTCCTTGTTGAATAATATTAGCATGCTTAAACTTGATTTGATTAAGCTCGAAACTGAAAAAGACTATGTGATTAGAGAGCTTAATGATAAATTCTGCATGTTGGATAATGACTTTAAAAGAAAAATGATTGAATTTGAAAAGAAGGAAGAGGAAAACAAGAGAGCTTTTATAAGTAAATGTACTTTGCTTGTGGATGAAAATAAATTGTTAAAATCTAAAGTTTCTAATCTTGAATTGGCCATTAAGAAATTCTCTATGGGAAAATAATTGTTGGATACCATTTTAGAGAATCAATTGTGTGGCAATAATAGAAGAGGGCTTGGATTTGGTTTGAAGAACGTTGAAAAGCCAAAATTCAAGAAATTCCACAATGTACCCTCTATTGCAAAGAACATATATGCAAAGTGCTTTACTTGTGATAGTGTAGGCCACACATCATATTTTGTAAATTTAGGAACACAAATATCAAGTTTAAACAAGTGTGGGTTCCTAAAACAATAATGGCTAACACTAGTGGACCTTGTTGGATTCCAAGGTCAGACTTAAAACCTTTCATGTAGGTGAGGTGGAGATTTGGCGAGGAGTAATAAATTAGAAGCTTCATTCTTTTAGCTCCTTAGCCAAATAGCGACTCGAAGGTATAATTTTTATTCCTCTTTGCATTCCATTGCATACCATCATAGATTGTTTTGTGTGCTTGATTTATTTTTGTTTGTGTGCTTGTTTGCATGATTTTTTAATGTTTTTATTTCTGAAAAGAATTTTAAAAAATGAGCTTAAATGAACACCTTTTATGTTTATCATAAGTGGTATTGAATGTTTTTTCATAAATATCCCTTGTAGAAGTCGATTCATGATTGTTGTAGCTACATGAACATGATATTATCCTTTTTGTGGCCATGACATGTCTCAAAATTTTCAAATTTGATTTCTACACCTACATTTGCACTTTCACGATAATTGACCTTTTAGTGCTTTTGGAGATTCTTTTGAAGAGTAATGGAAAGTGAATGTAGGAATGATTAATTTCTGAATTTTCTAAGGGATATGAAGTGTTTAGCCATGAATTAAAATTGAGCACAAAAGAATTGAAATATATATATATATATATATATATATATATATATATATATATATATATATATATATATATATATATATACACACTATATTTGCTCCGTATGAAAAATGGATACACTTCATGGCTAATACACAACCCACGAGTATCCAACTTATGCTACATGGGTAATCATTAGTGTTGGTGTATATAACTCGTCAAGCAATGCCACCCCACATTTAAAAGTCCTTTTAGGCCATGTTTTGGGGTTCGGTAACTTGAACTCATCTTTAATGAGGTGGGAAAAATCAATCCTAGTGATATTCATGAAAAATTGGAAAATGTGGATTGATTTGGTTGATTTTCTGAAATTGAATCTCCCCTAGTACTTTATTGTCTATATCATTACACTTACACAATGGTGAAGAAGTCACTTTATGAAATTTTATGAGCTTGAATTGTTTGCTCACTAGAAAAATCAAGTAAATGCTAGCTATAACTTATAATGGTTTATTTTTGCATGAGATATTTTTGGGACTTCATTAGTCCACTTTTGGTGATAACAAAGGGGGAGAAAGAAAAAGAAGATTTGGTGTGGTGTGTTGGCATTATATATTGAAGGGGGAGCTTGAAAAATACATAAAGAGGGGGAGCTTGAGAGAAGGGGGAGCATGCTTGTTTATCTTTCAAGTTATTGTATGCATGCTGTGTAAGGTGTGATTGCATATTCCATACATCATATTGCATCACACCCTTCAACACACTTCACACACCCATACTTATTGCTCAAATCTTTTATGGGTTTGTCATCACCAAAAGGGGGAGATTGTTGGAAACAACGATCTAGGATCTTGGTTTGATGATGAAAACGTGATGTTATATTTGACGTTGTGCTTAGTGTGTTTCAGGAATGGCGAAACGATGACTCTGTCAAGATTTGGGGAAATTGCTAATCATATAGCAACAGGAGAGAGGATGAAGTATTGTGCGCAAAGCAATGAGTTGGACTTGGTTCTATATGGGATGAGATGGAGTTGGTCAAAATATTTAGCTAGATTTGTAATTATCTATTTCTACCAATTTCCTTTTCATATTCAAATCAAATCCCATTTATTCTCAACCCCCATATTCTTAGGGATGCTTATTAATCCTATCCTATCCCTTGCCATGCCAACCATCCCTAGACCTAGTCAAAAACCTATACCCTATATAAGTTCACATTCCAAGGGAAATAGAGGTTGCGGCAACCAAAAAAACCAAAGCACGGCCAAAAAGAAAAATCCCTTCACCTAAATTCCATCTCCTCAGCCAAAATATCCCAGGGCCAACTGATCTCCAGTTAGCCGCACCTTGAGAAATCCCAAGGAGCTCTTCGTGCGAAATTTTAAAGTGCAGCAACAAAAAGATTAGTAGCGGCCATAATTAAAAAAAGGAGAGGTAAGTGCTTTCGTATGTTTTAAGCTAACCATTACTATATTTCTTTTATGCAGGCCATTATCAAGGTGTGCGGCAAATTATAATCGTCAAGGCACATGTAAAATTTCTTTCAAGTGGGGCAATCATCAATGAACAGAGCCGGCCACATCTTTTGAGCGCCGCACGTGTGCACCCTGTTCTTTGGCAGCCGAAGTCTTTGGGTCGAATTAATTTTTGTGTGCTCAAAAATTATAACCATAACCTATTTTTGAGAGACGGTCGAAATCATTTTTGGTTCTCCTTTTCTTAATGATGATTTGTTAATTTCCAAGCGCCAGGAGCACTTCATCGGCACAAAATTTGTGCTTTCTTTAATAATTTTAACGCACAGGGTTCTTGGAGAATAAGGAGAGGGATTGAGAGAAGAAGAGAGAGGAACAGGGAAGACTCTCAACACAACAATTCATCTTGAATTCATCTTGCAAATTTCAAAGAGCATGTCACTTTCCTTCTCTCCATTATTTTTAGGGCCGAATAATTTTTTGTCTTTTTTTGCAGCCGTAAACTACAAAGACCCAGGCCAACTTTTACATTGGAGGAGCACGCAGCCGTAATTTGCAAAGACCCAGGTCGGCCACATCAAAGTTCATCCAAGTTCAAAGTTCATCCAGGGATCGAAGTTCCAAACATCAAGTTCCTAAAAGTCAAGGCCAAAAATTCATATAGAGATTTGTTTGCAAGTGCTTAGGGTTGGCCGAACAAATTGCAGAAGACCTTTGTTTGCAAGCTGCATCATCCAAGGAGAGGAGTGCCACAACTTGAGGTGCCTACGACGAGACGACGACATCTAGTCAGATACAGATCTGACCCGTGCTTATCGACGAAGACATCGCTGTTGCACAATCTGAGCTTTCTAAACTCAATACTTTATTATTTTGTGTAGCAATTGTGATAGATCTTCGTAGGGGAAACTTTACCTATTTTCTGTGACTATTTTGGGACTTGTCTGGTTGGGGCTAGACAAGTGGGACCCAGCTAGTTTGGGACTAGCTGGTAGAAAGCGTTACTAGGATTGATAGTGAGAGAAAACACTGTGTGTGTGGTACTGAGAGCCTGGCGAGTGTAGAGACGTAAAGGGTGCTCTGAGCGTGCTCTAACTTGTGGTTTTGTACCTATTGCACTATTCAGTACTAGTAACTGCTTTGAGGGCTGGACTTAGGTCGTTAGGGCGACCGAACCAGGGTATATCTGTGTGCACTCTGTGATTGTCTCTGATTTACTCTGGTTGTGCTTATAACTGTGTGTGATTTCTCGTGGGTTGCGTGAGAATTTTTTATTAGCCTATTCACCCCCACCCCCACCCCCCTCTAGGCGAGGATCCAGATCCAATATCATGTACATAAGTTGCACAGCACTATAGTTTTAAGTAACTCAAGTTTGGACTTCTCCCAGTCTAGAGTTCATATAGGTTTTTATAAATTGATTTGGAGGGCACTAGATTCAAAACAAGTGCTGCTATCAACAATGCATCTTCTTAATACTTAATTGGTAAATTTTCTTGTGACATCATGCATCGAACCATCTCTAAGAGAGTTCTATTCCATCTCTCAGCCATACCTGTTGAGGTGTATAAGACATAGTAATTTGTCTTAGAATCCCTTTTTCATTTCATATATTCTTAATTTGATCTGATAGATATTTGTTTCCTCAGTTTGTCCTCAAGGTTTTAACTTTATATCCAATTGATTCTCAATTTCTTGGGGAACAATTCGAAGTAATACAATGCTTCAGATTTGTGGGATATAATGTATACCTTATCAAATCAAGAGTAGTCATCTATAAATGTAATGAAATACGAGGCACCATGCCTTACTCTCGCACTCATGTGTCTACAGGTGTCACAATGTATAAGTTGTAATGGAGTGTCAGCTCGTTTTGCCTTTCCAAATGGTTTTCTAGTTGCTTTCCCTGCTAGACATAGTTCACATGCGATAATTTCTATTTTGATAAAAGATCCAAAAAAATGCCCTCTTTAGCCAAGCATGCTATCCTGCCTTTTCCTATATGACCTAGTGTAGCATGCCATAGTAATGCATCATTATCATGTGTAGCAGACGAAGACGAGGTTAACATATAACCAGAAGAACTATTATTAGAATTAAGAAGTGCCAAACCATTAAAATAAGTTCTAGATCCATAAAATTCATTGCACAAACTTATTTTCAAACCATGATGTCCAAAGAATAAATCAAATCCAAATATAGCTAAGGATACAACAGAGACTAAAATTTTGCTTGATTTCTGGAGTGTGCAACACATCGTGCAACAATAAAGTTCGTCCTCTATGCAATTCTAATTTGCACGTATGGACTTCATTTACTTCCAACTTGTTATTGTTGCCAATATACACCCATCTAGTTCCAATATGAACATGGCAGTACTACAGATAAAGTCTCTGGCTATGTGGTATGTCACTCCTGAATCAACAATCCACCAAGGATCAGGTTCTATGAGCATAACAGAATTACACACATATGCGCTCTGATAAGAAATAAAAGAAGAACCATAAGTTATCTTCCTCAGCTCAGGACAATCCCGAGCAAAATGGCCCTTCTAACGAAGCACTTTAGCTTATTAACATTCATCTTTTTCTTCTTCTTCTTATCAAATTTACTCAGCTCCTTGTCTTTGACTTTTAAAAGCTGCATTTTAGCCATGGTTCTTCTTCCAGAACCTCTTTCTCTTGAAGTTTCCTCTCATGGAACTTGACTCAGTCATATAGGAATGAGATTATGGTTTCAGGAAAGATAACATTTCATCTTCCAACTCCACATGACGTGCCACATCATCAAAAGTCTTGACACTTTCATTGTGATTCATGTTAACTGTCATATGTTTCTAAGAGCCAGTCAAAGAATGGACTATATCTTGAACTTGTTGTTGTCAGTGAGGTTACACTCATCAGCAGCTAGCTCATTAATCATTATGTTGCTTGATTATCTGATTGGAGCTCATTTTATAAGTATCAAACTTAATAGTGAGCTACCTTTACTTTGACACAGAAGTGCCTTCCCGCTTTTAATTTAAGGCCTTCCAAAGGTCACTAGAAGTAGGATAGTCCTTATACTCACCAGACAAGTCATCCTTCATTGAGCTTACATGAATACCACGTGCAGTGGCATCCTTTTTCTTCCACTCAGTATAAGTCACAACTGAACGTCTGTGCTGGGCAGTGTTACCCTCAGCAGGATCTCCTATCTTATGGCTAATGGTTTCAATGACATGTTATTCCTCCAAGACATACTTGATATGGAAACTCCCGACATTGAAATTGTCTCCATGGAGACAATCTCCTTTGTTGAGGTCAGCAATAATATTTTTTTGGTAGCAGCCATTTTTAGGATGGTCTAAATTATAATTGAAATAAAGAGACATTTAGAAAATTAGTTATATTACCATAATATATCTAAATATTATAACACCACTTTTTTTGAATTTTAGGGCTGACTAGGACAAGTGGAGGAAATAAAGAATGGTTGAGATTTAATCTTGAAAATGAACGATTGGAATGAGGTTTAAGAAATTATTTTTGGGGGGGATATGTACTTTTTGAGAATTTACATTGTCACCATCCAAAAAATCCGATCAAAAGACTCCTTGATTCTCCCCATGTTCGAATGTGTGAAATCATGGGTGGAGGCTTTAGGCATGGGTCGCAGGCTGGGATCCACATTCACACAGTTTACCGAATTTAAACAGTTCGACATTTGGTTTAAGAAATATTTGGTTTATACAATGAACTAAAACGGTGAATTTGGTTTATTTGCGAGGTACTTTTGGGTGCTTGAGTTACTTTTAATCATTATGAATAATCACAATGAATTATAAAAACTTCCACAAAAGAAACCTCTTGGAATGGGAGCATATCTCAAACTAAAGTATACCAACTTTGAATTTCCCCATGGTACCCCCCTCTTTTTGCTAAAACCCCTCCCATTTCAATTTTTTTGACGCCCGCGTCGAAGGCGCCCACTAAAATTGTTGTTCTACGCCAAACACGACAATTTTAAAGGGTAAAGCCGCCAAAGGCGCCTGCGTCTAAGGCGCCTGCGTCTAAGGCGCCCGTGCCGAAGGCGCCCGATAAAATTGTTGGTCTACGCTAAATTTGTTGTTACGCACCGAAGGCCCCCGTGCCGAATTTGTAGTTCCGTATCGAATGCGCATGTGCCGATTGTTGTTTCGCACCGAAGGCGCCCACGCCAAAGGCGTCCGTGCCGCTAAATATTTTTACGCTAATTTGTTGTTCTTTTAAATTTTGGATGTGGAAAAAAAATTTGGGGAAGAAAGATTTCGTTTGGGAAGATCATAAATGAACCGTGCCCGATGGCACGGGTTATGACTAGTATATATATATTTGCTAAGTCATTAAATATGATGATTTAGTTAATAGCATAGAGTGGAAATTTCATTATTCTCAATCATCGTACATGCCTAAAAACTTTATCATTAATTTAAAAACCCTTTCATAAATATATTTGTACTTATATATTGTTCACTTCGAACAAATATAGGACCTCACATATATATTATGAGAATATTGAACTAAACTTATCTATTCACATTGAATACAAAATCTATCATACATTTAACAACATTTTTGAATTCTAGGGCTGAATAGAACAAGATAAAGAGTGGCAGAGATTTGATCTTGGTAAATCAATGGTTGAGATTAAATTTTGTGAAAAATTTTGTGGGAAAACTTAAATTTTGGGTGAAAATTGTCTTGGGAACCAAAAGTTTGAAATTAAAAGTGTATTGGGAAAGATTGTGGAGATTAAATTTTGGGTGAAAAAGTGTCTTGGGAACCAAAACTTTGAAATTAAAAGTGTCTTGGGATTGTGGAGAAACATGATCCATTAAATTAAACAAAGTAAAAAAATTAGCGTAAAAAATTCAGTGGAACAACAAACTAGCGTAAAAAAATTTAAGTTAATACCGTCACCGAAAAATAAAGTGAGGTTTGTTGTTCCGCGCAGAAGGCTCGGCGCCCCGTGCCGAAGGCACCCGCTAAATTTTTTACGCTCATTTGTTGTTCCGTGCCAAAGGCGCACGCGCCAATTTGTTGTTCCACACCAAATGCTCTTACGCGTTGTTCCGTGCCAACAAATGTTGTCCACGTAATTTTTTTACGCTAATTTATTGTTCCGCGCCAAAGGTGCCCATGCCGAATTTGTTGTTCTGTGCCGAATGCGCTCGCGCATTGTTCAGTGTCGACTTTGTTGTTCCACCAAAAATTTTACGTTAATTTTTTGTTCCATGCCGAAGACGCCGTGTCGAATTTGTTGTTCTGTGATGAAGGCGCACATGCTGACTTTGTTGTTCCATGCCAAAGGCGCCCTTGCTGACTTTGTTGTTCCGCACCGAAGGCGCTAGCTGTTGTTCCGTGTCGACGATGCGCTAATTTTTTTACGCTAATTTGTTGTTCCGTGCCAAAGGCACCCAGCCGAATTTGTTGTTTCGCGGTGTAGCATCCACGCCGAATTTGTTATTATGCACCGAAGGGGCTTGCGCGTTGTTCTGCGCCAAAAGCGCACGCACCGAATTTGTTGTTCCACGCCAAAGGCACCCGTTCCGTATTTGTTGTTCCGCGCCGAAGATGCCCACGCCGAAGGTGCCCATGTCCCTAAATATTTTTACGCTAATTTGTTGTTCTTTTAAATTTTGGTTGTGAAGATAATTTTTTGGGGAACAAAAATTTCGTGAGGAAAAATCATAAATTAACCGTGCCCGCGGGCACGGGTTATGACTGGCTCATATACACTTTATGTTAACTAGTCATTTATATTTACATAAAATATTATAACGGCTCTATTTACGCACTAACTGGCAGATATGATTGTCGCGGAACATAAGACTGGTTTGTAATGCACAGTATGAGAGAGGGATGTCATTCATTATTGTTACAGCATTGGGCCAACTCCCCAAGAGGGAATGATTATTAACATCAATGTAAGCGCATCATGTTAAGAAGGGAAAGCGACCCATCAAGCCCACGGAGCCGGCATTAGTGTCTGGCTGTTTACTTGGTCAAAAGAAATTTGTATTATGCCCATTAAGCCCCCACGTCTTGAAGAACATGTTGGTAAATGGGCTCATTAATGGCGTAATGGGCAGACACCCATTATGTCTAAAATGGAGGAATCTACGTGCCACTATTAAGGCGAATCGGTTATTCGTCAACAAGACCAAAGGGACACCTCCATCTATAAAAGGACTAGACCTCAAAGGAACAAGGGGGTCATAAGCTACTAATTGCTAAGTACTCTGAAAACACTTAAACTTTACTTTCCACAATATATTTCTTCCTCTTTGACTTGGCATGACAGCTCCTTAGACGATCTCCCTTTAGATCGATCATGCCACCCCAAGTCTTTCTTAAGTTCCATACTAACTTAAGCATTGGAGTGGATTTGGATCGAAACCTAGATCCGACCCCTCCAATGATTGCCTATGGTGCAGATTGCTCGGCAAGTAATTCTCTAAGTAGTTCGGGGCGCCTCTGAACTAGGTCGGTCTTCATCCAAGTAGCTCGACCGCATCCATCAGACCCGAGCTACCCAGTATTTGGGCCCGGTCATCCCAGCTAACGAGGATCCACGTTGACTCCAGACATCCAAGTTAGCTCCATTTATTGTTGCCTGGAACCCAACCATAAACAGTTGGCACCATCTATGGGAAATAAACCAGATCAGTCAACATCCCAGGGTAACCGCCAAGCCATGTCGACTGGACCCACCAATATCGGACAGATCCTCAGACTGAATGAGGATGCACATAACGTCCAAGATAAGGCTGTGTCTTCTTCGGAGGTACCAAGTGTACACTTGGTCTCCCAAGAACAATTCGACATGTTCACTCAATCAGTTAATTCCAACCTCTTGGCATCGACTGCTTCCATCCAGTAGATCACTCAATAACCAATTCAAGCGGTTGCAACGCATCCACCTCCCATTCTAGCACATGCCCGCGTAGGGGCACGATCCATGCCAAGAAGCCAGAGGGGTGCAGAACTCAACTCTAAACTGAACCCATAGCTCAATGTTACTCCCGCCTCTCAGTGAAGGACCGAAGTTGGCCATAATAACAGAGGCCACCGTGACCAGAGGGAGGGAAACAACAACCGCTCATCTGGGCGTCCACTAGGACATGGGCCCTCCAACAATGGGCAAGGTACTTGCATCGGCATGGAACAATCAAGGGGTTGAGATTTCCAAGCCTATATTCGCACTCTTATATGACCCATGATTGGGCAAAAACGCGAGGGGAGCCCACTTCATCAGAATTCTCTCAATTGCTTGAGAGGAATCCATGTCCAATCTTCCAATGCCTCAACGTACCAACGAGCCCATCGATGGGAGGAAGAACAACCTCTAATTACCTCAGCTCCTAGTAGAAGGACTCCTTTGAAGGAGAACATTACGTTTACCCCGACTTGCAAAGTTCAAGATATCATCGCTAAAGTTGTAAGACGATACTGGCGACCTGGGGGAATATGTCCGGAGATACCAGAGTGTGATGGAGCTACACAGAGCTAATGAGCCGTACTTATGTCGCGCCTTCCACACTGCTCTGACCAAGGCAGTAGATGAATGGTACAATGGACTACCCGGCTGTAGCATCGGGTCCTTTGATGAATTGTCACAACTCTTTTGCAGGAAGTTCATAGCTGGAAAACATCAGAAGAGGAAGTCAACACACCTGTTCTCCTTGGAGCAAGGGGAGAAGGAATCATCGCAGGACTTCGTCAAATGTTTCAATAACGAGAAGCTTCATGTCGAGGGTGACACTTACGACACGGTCATCGTGGCTCTCACCCAAGGCATTGATTCGGCGTAAATATTGCATATTTAGTCTCTCATATAGTAATATTTTGTGCATATATGATGCTTATTTGACCTATAATACGACCGTATTTAGATAATTATAATTATTAGAGCAACTTGTTAATCTACGCATAAAAATATGATTTTATTGAGTATTTCTGCCTTCTAATATATTTTTAATTTGTAGATCTCGATCTCACGATTCTAAAGACTATTTATTTGTATTTTTGAGATCTGTGCTAATTTCTATGAATTTTTGAATGCAGAATACCAAATAAATGAAGAAATACGATCGAAATACGTTGGAAATTCGTGAGACGTATGCTACCCCGCTCATCCCTGGGACAGGTGGCATCGATCCACGCGTTCCTGCTGCATCCAATGAACACGAAAGGCGGTGACGTAGCAACACTATCCACCGTTAGATCTCAATTCAACAGTCCTGAACAGCTCTGAATCGAGTTTAGATCCAATTGAAACGGCGGGCGATGCGACGCAATCTGGATCGTCCATCACGTATCTGACGGCCCGCATTAACTTTGAATCGGATTCGAAGTTGAACGCAAAGCGGGCCACGTTGCGTGATCATAGCCGCTCCCCATTCGATCGGACGGACGCTGTTCAGGCGAAGAGCAAAGCAGAGCGGTTAGCGGGTGCGGGCCACGTGGCTGATCCTGAAGCAATCACTTGAAGATCGAACGACTGAGGTTTGCACTGGTCTACGGGTTTGGATTTTATTGGATTTTGGATATGGGTTTGAACCCGTTAAGTTTTTAAAACCCACAATGTTTATATATAAGCGTATTCCTGGGATTTATGGGGTATTCTTTGTGTATTTTGAGCTCTAAAGAGCATATTTAGCCGTGAGTTTTGGAGGACCATGAGACAGACGCAGAGGTATCTATTGAAGGAGATTTGGAGTTCAATTGTGGAGATTTGGTGATATAACTCTTAACTTTTTCTTCGTATTTGGCATATTTGCTTTGTATTTTGAGTATTGATGACGTATTTTGCAATGAATATTGATTCTTTTCTCCCCATGATTAACTAATACCCTCATGTGTTGGTTATGATGTAGTTAGGGCTATGTAATCTCTAGTTTTGATGTCGTTACGCCCTATTTTGCATGTAAAATCAGGTATTTTATTAGTTTCTACACGTATTATTCAAATATTATCATTGTTGGTGTACTTGGATCGAATATGATCTTTGCGTACATTTCTGTAACCCTTGCAAGCATATGAGCTTATATTCTTTATAAACTAATAATCTATTCAATACTTTTGGTGTTATTTTATGTTCGTTATCGTAATATTTTCTGATGTTCTCATACCCTTGCGGAGAGAAACGTTGCATTATTTAGATTAAGCAATTGATTCTAATGTTTTAGATCTTGTTTCACACACATACCGTGAGGATTCCGAGAAGATGATAAACCGCGAGGAACATCGATGTGTGCATACACAGAGGGATACGAGAGGGCGATGATTCGTGAGGCTCATCTATGAATATTGATTGCAAACGTTATGAACCAATTGATTAACCAAGACATCAAAACACATTGATTACAAACCCCTAACGAAATCACGACCAACACATCATCTCCACATTGATTCCCTAATATCGACTTTATCGTAGTTATCGTAGGATCATTTTTATTATGTTAAAACCTTCACACCATTAGTTCACCTTCGAAAGGTGGACGTTTCTTATCGTTTTAGTGCTCTTTATAAACTGAAATTCGTGGTTTTGCAGGTCAGTTTCCCGTGGATACGATACCTGGACTCACCAGGATTATTACTTGTTCGATATCCTACACTTGGGAGTATCGCTCACATCTTTTGAGACGAGTTATGTTTTTGGCACCGTTGCCGGGGACAACAGTACTTGTGATCTACAATTTCAATTTGTATAGAGGAATATTCGGTGAGATCCTTCTATCTATATCTTAGGACTTTTATTAGGTTGTTTTTATTTTTGTTTTCGTTTTTTAAAAAATGGAATATATGGAATTTTATCGCATAAACAATTGGTGTGATGCAGAGTACTCGATTAAGCATAAGCATAGAATGGAGAAAGCCAACATCGCCAACTTCTATAAGAAAGACTATGAAACTCTCTATCAGGCCTAGAGTAGGTTCACAGATCTAGTGTTGGGCTATCCACAGCATAGGTACATAAAGAAAGAGCTTATGGAGTCCTTCATCCTTGGACTACAACCAAATCTACAGGAATTTTTGGGAGTCATGACGCCGAAGAGGCATGGAGGTACATGGAGTCCTTACAAAAGAATGATCAAATCATAAAATTGACTTTAGAGCGTGATTCAACAGAGCCGTCTTGCGACGACACTGGGACTTGCCTTGATCAAGGGGAGAAAAGCGTAGATGTACCATTGCAACCCTTGAAAGAGGAAGTTCAATTGCTTATTCAAACACGGGAGGCTAAATCCCATCAATTCCAAGAAAATTTCCTTGCTCGGAGTCGGTAGATTCAACAATCAATTGAAAATATTACTTTGATTGCCACTTGCTTAGAAGAAAGTAATTCTTTTGAAATTCAACTTCAAGTATCTAATGTGAGTTCATCTTCTATTGTAAGTATACCGAGCGAGCCATGTCACGAAGAAAGTACAAATCAAAAATATTAACATGCAGGAAGTGTGTACAGAGGAGAGAACGAGCTAGCAATTTTGGATGAACGGGAGGAGGAGATAACAATGGACTTGAGTTTAGAGAGTATCGACATGGAGCCTGAACCACTCTTTCCCCCAGTTTTCGCCCAAAATCCTTCATTCTCTCCCCCATGGCTGAGTATCATACCAAGAGTATTGTGACTTTTTCAGGGAGTTCATCAACATGCTCTATGTTATCTTACTTACTTTGATTACTACATTTGGAACATTTTTATTGAGAAGAATTTAAGACTAAATTGGATTGACGTAACTCATCTCTTGCAGGATATAGTTAAACACTTTATAGAGATGTTGGGAGTTACGTTGATGTGATCCAATTTACTAGTGAAGGACGGATACTCGTCGAGGAGCGCAAGGAGCAGATAGAATAACTTCATGCACCAATAAAGATCCTTGATCTTCCATTTGATCACGAGGTGTTCTTTCCATTAGCGTAGATCTTTATATGCTTTTTAGAAGAATTACTTTTGAATAAAATCATATCCTTTTCGACATTGAGGACAATGTCCATCTTTAGTTGGGGGGAATGAGATCTTATGTTTTTTTTATTTTAATAAAATGAGAGAAAAGAATCAATCACCAGTTTTTCATCATTTAGTACTCCTTCAAGCATCACTTTATTGGATGTTAAGCATTGATCGAATTCTTGAAAGTGTTTATGGCTTGAATTAATTATTTTCCTTCATGAAATTAATCATTAATATTCCATTTATGAAAACTTTCAATTGCCATGATTAATATCTCGAAATAGTTTGAATTTATTTCATGCAAGTGATTGTGATGCATAAGTTTAAAATGGACATGATTGATTGGATTAGTTTTCGAATTGAAGTGGAATTTGGTCATTATTCATGCTGATTTTAATTTGGTTTGATGAATGGGTGTTGAGTTTCTTTCAAAAAAATGTAGAAAAAGAAGAATAAAAGAGAAAAAGAATAAAATGCACTGTTCCCTTGAGTTTTATTGAGTAGACGAGTCTTCGTGCCTCAAGAAGCATTGGAGATTCGCATCGAACGATGGATGAATAGGGAGTGCATTAGGAAAAAGAGATAATAAAAACTTTGATGATTCGAGTTATTAGATTCGAGGGGCTCTTCTGAGTCTAATGCCCGAAGGTCATCTGGCCTAGGTGTCATTAACTGAAAACTCGTTACATGGATCATTCTAAGTTATAAAAAAGAAAGATCGATGTGGTGAATAAACAAAGAAAGCTCAACACTCACGAATCGAACGATTTTTTGATACCAATTTCTTGAAAATAAGAAAACTAGGATATGACATCGTGTCACACTTTCGCTTATGCAAAACGATGCTTGTAAGTTATTTATTCAAATTAAATTAGAGAAAATATCCTGTGATTGATTTTCTTCCTGGATTGTGTATATTGGTCAAAATCATGTTGGAAAGCGTATTATTGAGCCATGTCATAAGTGATTGATAGAATTTAATATTTTACTAATCATTCGACTTAATCGATCTTTTTGCTAGGGACTAGCAAATTGCTAGTATGGGTGTGATTCGGGGTAAATATTGCATATTTAGCCCCTCATCTAGTAATATTTTGTGCATATATGACGCTTATTTGACCTCTAATATGACCGCATTTAGATAATTATAATTATTAGAGTAACTTGTTGATCTACGAACAAAAATACGATTTTATGGAGTATTTCTACCTTCTAATTTATTTTTAATGTGCAGATCTCGATCTCACGATTCCAACGGCTATTTATTTGTATTTTGTGAGATCTGTGCTAATTTCTATGAATTTTTGAATGCAGAATGTGAATTAAATGAAGAAATACGGCCGAAATACGTCGAAAATACGTGAGACGTACGCGGCCCGCTCATCCCTGGGATACGTGGCATCGATCCATGTGTTCTCGCCTGCATCCAACGAACACAGAAGGCGATGACACGGCAACACTATCCACCATTGGATCTCAATCCAACGTCCTGAATAGTTCCGAATCAAGTTCGGATCCAATTGAGACGGCGAGCGATGCTGCATAATCTAGATCATCCATCGCGCATCTGATGGCTCGCATTAACCCCGAATCGAATTTGAAGTCGAATACGAAGCAGTGCCATATGGCGTGATCACAGCCGCACCCTATTTGATCGGACGAACGTTGTTGAGGTGAAGAGCAAAGCGGAGCGGTTAGCAGGCGCGGGCCATGTGGCGGCTCCTGATGCAATCGCGTGAAGATCGGATGGCTAAAGTTTGCGCCGGTCTGTGGATTTGGATTTTATTGGATTTTGGATGCGGGTTTGAACCTGTTAAGCTTTTAAAACCGGCAATGCTTACATATAAGTGTATTTCTAGGGGTTTTGGGGTATTCTTTGGATATTTTAAGCGCTAGAGAGCATATTTGGCCATGAGTTTTGGAGACCCTGGAGACAGAGGCAGAGGCTAACTTTTAAAGGAGATTTAGGGTTCAATTGTGGAGATTTGGTGATATAACTCTTAACTTTTTCTTCGTATTTGGTGTATTTGCTTTGTATTTTGAGTATTGATGATGTATTTTGCAATGAAAACGATTCTTTTCTCTCCATGCTTAGCTAATACCCTCATGTGTTGGTTGTGAAGTAGTTAGGGCTATGTAATCTCTAGTTTTGATGTCGTTACGCCCTGTTTTGCATGTAAAATTGTGAATTTTATTAGTTTCTACACGTATTATTCAAGTATTATCGTTGTTGGTGTACTTGGATCGAATACGATTTTTACGGATTTATTCATGGCATGATCTTTGCAGACATTGTAGTGACCCTTGTGGGCACATGAGCCTATATCCTTTATGACACTAATAATATATTCGATACTTTTTGCATTATTTCATGTTTGTTATCGTAATATTTTCCAACATTCGCTTACCCTTGCAGGGTGAAACGTTACGTTATTTAGGTTAAGCAATTGATTCTGATGTTTTAGATCTTGGTTCACACACATACCGAGAGGATTCGAGAGGATGATATACCGCGAGGTTACATCGATGTGTGCTTACCCGGAGGGACCCGAGAGGGAGATGATCCGTAAGGCTCATCTATGAATCTTGATTGCAAACGTTATGAACCAATTGATTAACCAAGACAGCAATAACCATTGATTGCAAACCCCTAACAAAATCACGACCAACACATCCTCTCCACATTGATTCCCTAATATCGACTTCACTGTAGTTATCGTAGGATCGTTTTTATTATTTTAAAACATTCCCACCATTAGTTCACTGTTGTGTGCATTAATATGTATCCGCAAGCGCACGGTATCGTATGTATCGAGTGCTGAACTCAAGGAGGCAGAGGTTTGAAGTCTAAGATTGGTGATGAGTATTATGTAGTCGTGGGAGTGTGTATGATGAGTGTAAAGAGCAATGAGCTAAGAGAATATTCAATGTGGAAGGAGCTAGGGCTAGTGTATCACCACTACTGTATAAATTGAGGCAATGAATCTAGCTTCTTAACACAATGATTATAGTCACTGATGAGGGCTAAGCATCAATTCTCGTCCCCTCGACGTCTAACTATGAGGGAGTGGACTCAGATGATAGGTTGGATCCCTATTGTCGTCTCGATGGTTAGTCAGTCACCACGATATTGGTAATTCTAGTGAGTGTTCCTGATTAGTCGTTAGTGCCGGGCACTAGATAGTCATTCCTCTATTAGAGATGTCAAATCAAAACCCCAAGGGTTAGTTGTCAGTTAGGATTATATAGCACTCTCACGGAATGGAATGAATTCGGCACATCATCCAATCCTATATCGGGACTAGAATCTTAATTGGGTCAATATTTGGGGTGATCCATTGCAATCAATTCATACAATAGGGCTCTACATGGCCCTAACGTAATTAACTTCTCACTAATCATAGCTAAAACTAATGAAGTCAATGCAATAGGGTTCATAGCTAATGAGTATACAAATAAACTAGGAAATGACAATCAACACAATCTAATAGAAATGTAATAGAGAAATAGAAGCTAACAACTAGTTAAAATGAGGATCAAGGGTTCTTACAATCAAAAACAACAAAAGAAAGACCCAGAAATTAGCCCCAAAAATGCCCAACAAAAGTTCTGAATTAAAAAAAGCTCCTAGAGTTCATTACAATGCTTTCTTTAAATAGAAAGCCGTGTGCACGACAATGCCGATGAGCGACACAGCCGTGTCAAGGCCCAAGACATAGGGTAGACGTGCGCCGTCATCGACAAACTTCTGCTGCCCCAGCTACCCCAATTTAGCACGGCCATGCAAATCGTCCATGCATCTTTTCAGCCTTCTGGAATAATTGTGGCACGGCCGTGTAGCATGAACATGCTGATCTTCTACAGCTCCTTCAATGCACTTGGTGCACTGACACGGTCGTGCAAGTGCATGCATGGCCATGTCATGCCTCTTTCTTCTCCATTTGGCCTCCAAAGCTCAACCAAGTCCTCGCCTCGCCTCTCTCTTCCTCCTTCGGCCTTGATACTGCCTGAAATGCATCGTTTTGGGCTCGATCACCTACAACTCATAGAGAAATGTACCCGAGCATAAAAGTGACAAAATAAAATAAAAGGCAGTAAAAACAAAGGTGATGGCACAAAATAAACCGAGAAAAATACGGGAAAAGGTGGAGAAAATGGGTGGAAAATATGCCTAACATTCACCTTCGAAAGATGGTCATTTCTTATTGTTTTTAGTACTCTTTATAAACTAAAATTCATGGTTTTACCAATCAGTTGTCCCGTAGATACGATACCTGAACTCACCAGGATTATTACTTGTTCGATCTTCTACACTTGGGACTAGCGCTCACATCTTTTGAGACGAGTCAGGCATCCATAATGAAGACTTACTGAAGTCCGTACATCAGTTCCCACCAAGCAACCTTGAACAACTGCTTGGGAGAACAGAGCGATTCATTGTGTCAGAAGAGGCACTTGCCACGAAGAAGAAAAGCTCCTTCAAGCACCACGAGAAGACAAAGCGAGAAGCCCGACCGCGAGACAACCCACGTTGGGACCCCTGGGACCATAGGCAACGAGACAGGAGTGCCCGAGGCCGCATACCCCTAATAGACAAATCCTTCACCAAGCTGAATGTGACCAGAGCTGAAGTCGTAGCTTACACGAAGGGCGAAGGACTCTTTGACCAACCTCCCCCGAAACAAAAGAGCATGTACGAGAAGAGGGATGATCTCAAATTTGGCAGGTACCATAATGACAATGGCCACAACACGGATGAATGCTTCACTTGAAAAAAGGTCATCGATGCTTTGGTTAAGCAGGGCCATCTTTGTTGACGACATGACGGTGAAAGAAGGAACTCCAAAGCTGAAGGATAATGGACCCATGTCTAACTCCCCTGTTACGAAAGTCGTCCCCTAAGTCGACCCTGGGACATTGCAATCAAAGCGGGCACGCACGTAGTTTTGGAAAAGAAATTTGATCTTCCTCAAGGCATATTGATCACTAACACTATCGAGGATGACATTTCCTCTTTCGTGAGCCAACCAAGCTACGCAGTCGGAGATGACTTTACCCTTGTAGTTCGCTCGGCTATACGATCAGAGGGATCAACCCTTCATGGGTCAACCGAGCTACAAGATCGAGGATGACATTTCCTCCTTCACAAGCCAACCAAGTTACGTGTTCGGAGATGAATTTACCCTCGCGGGCCACTCGGCTATACGATCAGAGGGACCAACCCTTCGCGGGTCAACCGAGCTACACGATCGAGGATGACATTTTCTCTTTCGTGAGCCAACCAAACTACACGATTGGAGATGAATTTACTCTCGTAGGCCGCTTGACTATACAATTGAAGGGACCAACTCTTGGTGGGCCGACCGAGCTACACGATCGGGGATGACATTTCCTCTTTCATGATCCAACCAAGCTCGGGGATGACATTTCCTCCTTTGCAAGCCAACCATGCTACGTGGTCGGAGATGACTTTACCCTCACGGGCCACTCGGCTATATGATCGGTGGGACCAACCCTTTGTGGGCCGACCAAGCAACACAATCAGGGATGGCTTTTCCTCCTTTGCAAGCCAACCAAGATACGCGGTCGGAGATGACTTTACCCTTACAGGCCGCTCGGTTATACGATTAGATGGACCAACCCTTCATGGGCCGACCGAGTTACAGTTACACCATCGGGGATGACTTTTCCTCCTTCACAAGCCAACCAAGCTACACGGTCGGAAATGACTTTACCCTCGCAGACCACTCAGCTATACGATTGAAGAGACCAATCCTTCACAGGGTGACTGAGCTACACGATCGGGGATGACATTTCCTCCATTACGAGAGAACCAAGCTACACAATCGGAGATGACTTTACCCTCGTGGGCCGCTCGGCTATACGATCGGAGGGACCAGCCTTTCACGGGCCGACGGTGCTACATGATTAGGGATGACATTTCCTCCTTCGTGAGCCAACAAAGTTACACTATCGAAGATGACTTTACCCTCGTCGGCTACTCGACTATACGATCGAAGGGACCAACCCTTTATAGGCCGACCAAGTTATACGATCGGAGATGACATTTCTTCCTGTAGGAAGATATATGCCCTCGAGGAAATTTATTCTAGAATACATCTTGTTCAAATGTAAATGGTTCTAATTATCCTAGTATGATTAAATGATTTTATATAGACTTGGATAATTTCCTTAGACTTAAAGTGAGGTCATACACATATCTAGATGGAGATCTCGATTGTGGGAAGTAAATGATCGATTGGAACTTGAGTCTTAAAATGTTTATGGTCATAGATGTGTCGTGAAATGGATATCGGTAAATCGGACAGACCATTGTGTCTTTGTCTTATCCTAAAGGGTGATGATGATCTCATAATCATTCGACCTGGCGAAGTCGGAGATGAGACACATGCGCTCATTGGAGAATGAGTTCACTGAACGACCCAATAAAGAGCTATCAAATGTTTAACCTTAAATAAACTGTCATTGATAACTCTTTAGTGATGATAGGCTAGTTGGTCCTTTAGACTTGAGGTCATTGTACGAACCTGTGCGTGAACGGTGTCACTTAGATCTATGATCCAGTCTCAAGTCTTCACTCATTGAAAGGTCTTAGATTGGGCGACACTTGAAGCATACGAGGTAAGTAGTGACTAAGATAGGATTCGTCTCTTTCGTTAAGAAAAGTTAGTGTCACATGCTCAGTACAGTTCTTTGTGCTAAACCTCGGCCGGGGTATGCTGTAGGTAGTACAACATGGACATACCAAAGACCGATGTATACTGACAAATGCTAGCTAGTAAGGTTGACGTTTTACCATACCCTAGGCTAAGCAGTGCCATAGTTATGACGAATGGACTAAAACTGCGGTATTCATCACTGACACTGTCAAAGTGATCCCGACGACATCTTGTCAATGGGTCAATCACGTAATTATGTTGCCCAAACAGGGGTAACACCTGCTGCTCATGGTCTCTGTCGTCTAGGGGTTTCGAGCCCCAACCTGCATTAGGGTTAGGCTGTAGGGTCTCACACTGAGTGAGATTTGCGTCTTAGTAATATGAAGGGTTCAGGAGGATTGCACTCGGGTGCACGAGAATAATTGAAGTCACAAATAATTTGTGACGGTAAGTCTTGATTTTATGGGATTTAATGATGTCGCAAAAGGTTTGTGATTTTAACATTAGTAGAATGCTATTAGGGATTATTGCATGTGATGCAAAAGAATTGAAAATATATTGTAAAACATTTATAAGAATATTATGCATAATAAAAGCATAGAAACAGGTTGCGATAGTTCTTGGGATAGTCCCATTCGAACCTTGCTTTCCAACGGTTCAAAATCA
>JAULAV010005936.1:0-50007 GCA_030789695.1 Scilla litardierei
TTTCCCTTCTTAGACATGGTAATGACGCAGGGGAAGAACAATAACGTGGGAGAGGGTGTCTACGATGATGATAAAACAGATGTAGTAGGCAGACACAAATTCAAGACATTGCAGATAAGAGAAGAAACATAAAGTTTGGAAAGAGGTTACCCGACAATGATGCAAGTCCAAGCTCCCGAGAGATCCCACGCTGTATGATGGAGTGATTTGGGGGGCCGTCGCTTGCTAAACCAACAAGAACTGAAATTTTGAAAATTTTGGGGCTAGGGTTAGTGTTAGGGTGATTTGCGGGTGAATGTGGTCAATGGGAGGGTTTTGATGGTGGGGGAAGTGTAGGAATAAGTGGGGAAAGGCGATTGGGAGTAATGGGAGTGAGGAAAGAGATCGATTGAGAGGGAGGAGAGATGGACCGTGCGAATTGAAATTTGGAAGTCGGGTGAATGAGGTCGGGTGAGGGGTAGTATATATATAGGGTTAGGCGAACTGATCGGGTGAGAGTTCACCCAATCGGGTGGGTCGTCTTCGAAAATTTCTTGTTGGAAAGTGGCTACATGTGAACCGATCGGGTGAGATTTCACCCGATCGGTTGACTGCTCCTCAAATTTCCCGAGAGTTCTGTACTCTCCACCCAGTCAGCCACCCGATCACAGCTCAACTCAACCGACCGGTTGGTTTTACACTAAAAATTCCCAAGAGCTCTGTACTCTCCACCCGGTTTGCCCCTGATTACCGCTTGTGTCACCCGATCGGTTGGCTTATGTGCTGATACTGCCCGTCTTCAGATACTTTCCACCCAAACGGTTGATGCATGAACCGATCGGGTGGGGCAATTTCCTGCACAGATACAAAAAGTTGTCTAAGTCCCCCAACGAAAAATCCCATAGTAAAATTTATTCGTGAAAATTAGTAAGCTAATCCAATAAACCACGACAAAAGTTCAGAACATGGGTTGCCTCCCATGAAGCGCTGTTGTTTATAGTCGTTTGCTCGACTCCCCAGTTTGTGCTCAATTCGGATTCGGAGGGTTTGCAGCAGAGTCGTTGGTCATTGGGCTTCCCGCTTGGGAGATTATGGGCTCGCTGATTGTATAATGCTTTAATCATTGCCCGTTGACTTTAAAGGATTCTTCCCTTCCCATGATCTCAACAGCTCCGTGGGGGAAGACCTTGGTGACTCGAAAGGGTCCCGACCACCTAGATTTGAGTTTCCCCGGAAAAAGCCTCGATCTTGAATTGAATAGGAGAACTAAGTCTCCTTCCTTGAATTCTTTCTTCAGGATGCGCCGGTCGTGCCACCGCTTCAACTTCTCCTTGTAGATCCTGGCATTTTCGTAAGCATCAAGCCGGATCTCGTCAAGTTCATTCAACTGGAGTATTCGGTGGCTCCCTACCTCCTTGGTGTCGAAATTCAGATTCTTGATAGCCCAGAATGCCTTATGCTCCAATTCAACGGGTAGATGACATGCCTTCCCGTAGACAAGTCGGTACGGGGTCGTGCCGATCGGAGTCTTAAACGCGGTCATGTAGGCCCAGAGTGCATCAGAAAGTTTTGATGACCAATTCTTCCTAGAGCTAGCCATAGTCTTCTCCAGGATACTCTTTATCTCTCTGTTTGAAACTTCCACTTGGCCGCTAGTTTACGGGTGGTAAGCACACCCAATTCGGTGCTGCGCTCCATACTTCTTCAAAAGGGTTTCGAATTTCTTTTCTATGAAGTGGCTTCCCCCATCGCTAATTAAGACTCGAGGCACACCGAACCTCGGGAAGATGTTGTTTTTAAAGAATTTGGTCACCACCCGGGAATCATTTGTGGGGCTAGCCATCGCCTCCACCCATTTGGATATATAGTCTACTGCCACCAAAATGTACTGGTTCCCAGAGGAAGAAGGAGACGGCCCCATGAAGTCGACCCCCCAAACATCGACGATCTCGACTTCCAAGATGTAGTGCTGAGGCATTTCGCTTCTCCTGGATATGTTCCCCGTCCTCTGGCATTTGTCGCAGGCTTGGACATAAGCATAGGTGTCCTTGAAGAGAGTCGGCCAGTAGAATCCACTCTGAAGGATGTTCATCGTGGTCTTATATGTACTCGCATGCCCTCCATATTGTTGATCATGGCAGTGAGAAATTATGGAGGTCGCCTCTGTTTCGGGAATACACCTCCGTATCACCCCATCATTGCAAGTCTTGTAAAGAAAGGGTTCGTCCCAATAAAATTTCCAGACTCGTGGAAGAACTTCTTCTTTTGTTGGTAACTCACATTGTGAGGCACAATGGCGTATGCTAGGTAGTTGGCGATGTCAGCGTACCATGGGGTCCAGACAGAAGAGATAGAGAAAAGATGCTCGTCAGGCAGTGAGTCATCAATAGGAGTGGCATCCGGATCGAGAGTTGGAAACCTAGATAGGTGGTCGGCAACAACATTCTCCGCCCCTTTCTTGTCCTTGATCTCCAAGTCGAATTCCTGGAAGAGGAGTATCCACCTTATGAGGTGCGGCTTGGCCTCCTTCTTGCTCAAAAGGTATTTGAGGGCGGCGTGATCGGTGTTCACGATTACCTTGGCACACACAAGATACGATCGGAACTTGTCCATGGCATGGATGACTGCTAGCAATTCCTTCTCCGTTGTCGTATAATTCCTTTGGGCCTTGTCGAGGGTCTTGCTCGTATAGTATATGACGTGCAGATTTTTGTCCTTCCTTTGCCCCAAGACGGCCCCAACTGTATAGTTGCTAGCATCGCACATTAACTCAAAGGGTAGACTCCAGTCAGGTGGTTGAATCACAGGTGCGGAAATAAGGGCTTTCTTCAAAAGGCGGAAGGCTTCCATACACTCTTCATCAAAGACGAAAGGTGTATCCTTCACGAGGAGCTAAGTCATGGGCCTAGAAATTTTAGAGAAGTCCTTTATGAACTAGCGGTAGAACCCCGCATGCCCTAAGAAACCACGGACTCCCTGAAGGTTAAGTGGAAGGCGGATGCTTTTCGATCACATCTACATTTGCCTTGTCCACCTCAATCCCTCTTAAAGAAATAAAGTGCCCCAATACGACTCCTTCTTGGACCATAAAGTGTCATTTCTCCCAATTTAGAACTGGCCCTTTATCTTGGCATCTTTTCAGGACTTTAGTCAGATTGCGGAGACACGAGTCGAACTCCGTTCCATAGACGAAAAAATCATCCATGAAGACCTCCATTATATCCTGGGAGTAGTCCGAAAAAATTGCGAACATCAATCTTTGAAATGTAGCCGGAGCGTTGCAAAGCCCAAACGGCATCCTCCTGTAAGCATACGTACCAAATGGACAAGTAAAAGTTGTCTTTTCCTGGTCATCATTGTGAATGGGGATTTGCAGAAAGCCAAAGTACCCATCTATAAAGCAGAAGTAGTTATGTTTGGCCAGTCATTCGAGCATCTGATCAATAAAAGGGAGAGGATAGTGATCTTTCCTTGTGGCCTTGTTCAATTTCCGGTAATCGATGCACATCCAATATCCGGTGACGGTCCTCGTGGGTATAAGCTCGTTTTTCTCATTACGAATGACCGTCATTCCTCCCTTCTTGGTCACAACATGCACTGGGCTAACCCAACGACTGTCAGAAATAGGGTAGATAATCTCGGCTTGGAGGAGTCTAACAATCTCCTTCTTGACTACTTACATCAAGATGGTGTTCAATCTTCGTTGTGGTTCGATGGAAGAGGCTTGCTCATCTTCAAGCAATATCCTATGCGAGCAAAGCCCCAAGCTTACTCCCTTCAGGTCTTCAATTGCATACCCGAAAACATTCTTAAATTTTTTTAGAACATCAAGTAGTTTGATCATTTGGTCTTCGGGTAGCGAGGAGTTCACTATGACTGGTTGTGTTGAATCCTCTCCCAAATATTCATACTTCAGTTCGGGGGGCAGCTCCTTCATCTCGACTTCGTGTGGCCCCGATGCGTATTTCTCAAGCTGCGCATCTTCCAATGAAAGCGACTCTTCCTGGAGTTCCGGGATGTCAACATCCAGAACTTCACCTTCAACCATGGGTTCGTAGGGCGAAGTTTTGCATGGTGATGTAAAGCACATGGAAGAAGACTATGGTTCCATCTCAAATGTGTGACCACTATCCGGCAAAAATGCTTCGACACGAAAGCAAGTCTCAATAGTAGTCGGCTTTTCACCACCACCTCTACTGCCATCGTGGTCCCAAGTTTCATGGTACTCCATAGAAGTCTGCAAGGAAAGGACAGGTTCCTGCTCACTGTACTCTATAAACCCTTACAGAGGTTCCTCCAGACAAGTCTCCCCATAGGCGTATGGCTCCCCCTCACTAAAGTCGGTACTGGGCATGTCAATAAGCTCCGCTTCATCGGAAGGGAAGAAGAGTGTCGTGTTTGGATGTTGCTGGATGTCAAGATGCCTTTGTTGATTTTCTACTGCAGCTGACAAAAAGGATAGGATGCTGGAAGTGTTCATAGATTCTGTAATGCTCTGGGCCAAACAGCTGATTTGGTGTGCATGTGCCCAGATATCGCCTGAAACGGCACACACCATTCTTGCTGGAGAGCAAAAAACCTGTAAGAAAAAGAAAGATAGAGGACTGCAAGGATAGAGAGCACGTTAATAGCACAAGTTGTATGAACGGAGAGATAAGAAATGATGATGGCGGTATGGAGACATAGTTTACCAACCCTCTATAACGGATATACACAATATACACAATATGTCCAAGTAAAATTAAAAGGGTGAAGAATGTGAAAATGATCACGTGGTAAGGATGTGAACTAGTCTCGGGGGTTAACAAGGTCCTAAAAGAAACAAGCACGTTGCCTCCCCGGCAACGGCGCCATAAAGCTTGACGTCCCCTAGATTTAGCAATGTGTAATTGGAACGGGGATACCAGATTTAAATATTTATAACCGCAAGCGCACGGTGTTGTAGTATGGCTTGGGGGTCAAACACAGGGAGGCATGTGGTGTACTTGTTATCAGACAAGATCCGGATCACCCGGTGGGTGAGCTAGCTCTATCGCTCGGTGGTTTGTCATGAAATAGAACTACGAAAGATGTAAGATGTATAAAAAGGAACCCAGGACCTTGGTTTCCACCCTATCATGTGTCCTCTCTATTACGACCGACGGATAGGAATACGATTGGATTCTAGGGTTTAGTGGTGAGACGTTGCCTCTAAAAGTGATACCTAGCGTCCCATGGGCCCGATATTCCGGTCGATGCCCAGGATGATACACTAGGTCTACCCAGCTTCGGACGGTGGGCATTCCCATGACCATTAACACCAATCGACTTCGGGAGCACTAAGCTCGCAACGATTGCTCCCGACATTTCATCCTATCGTTTCCATGCGCTAGGATTCAATGTCTACGCTAGGGGTGTGAGCTGTGGCTAGGGGATCAAACTCCCATTTTATTTCCCTTTGGCTCTACGGTCAGAGGCGGTCTTTCTCCCGCCAATGACAATAAAATGCCCCGCGTAACCGTCTAAATTCCTATATCCTATCGAAACCCTAATCTTATGGTCGTTCTAGGGAGAACCCACGATGGGGCTTCCACCAATGCCCTAGATTGGGAAACTACTCACAATTCATTGCAAAATGAGCAACACAACAAAATATAACCATTGAAATCAAGATCAAGCAATAGAAATAAGAAGCAAACAATAGTATTAATGTAATATCAAAGTTTCAGAACAATCAGAGAACTTACAAAACAGAATAAATTCGTAGCCGTCAAAAACCCCAAGAAGACAGTTTTAGAAAAGGGGATCTCGTTCTGGGTAAAAACCTAGGGCTATATATAGAATACACGACCACCCGATCGGTTGAAGCATCAACCGATCGGGTGAGTCGATCGTTGACTTGGCCTTCGGTTCTTCAGACACTTCACCCGATCGCTGAACCGATCGGGTGAGTCATCGGGTCATGAGCTAGGAAACTTTGGCTACAAATGAACCGATCGGGTGAGTTTTCACCCAATTGGTTGGAATTCAGCTCTAAAAGACAGAGAGCACTGTCGCTACCACTCGATCGCTGAACCAATCGGGTGGGCTCTTCTTCACTGCTGCTTCTGTCCAGGTCGGATACACGTGCATGAACCGATCAGGTGGGTCTATCCACCCGATCGGTTGAGGGCTGAAATATGATATTCTTCGACGTTTGGCCCTCGGGATCGTGCGTGGCACCTTCCGTTGCTCCGGGGACTCATGATATCTGCTATATATGTCCCCAACGCTGGCAATCTCCTGCAACGGCACAAAAACACAAAGAAAGTGAAAAGATACTAAAAACACAAAAGAGTGGATACAAAACAACGGGAAAAAACGGAAAATCACAAAGAAGACGCAATATCTTTCCCTAGTCTCAGCTGGAGGCTATTTCTTGTTGCTGTTTGTTTCCTAGTAGCTGTTGTTAGGTTTTTCGGTGTGTATCACCTTATCTTATGTTTTAGTTACGGCCATGCTTGGGGCCTTTCATTTCAGACTCTTGTATTTCTTTTATGACTATATCTCTGGATGTTTGTAATAAGAATGGATGTTGTTGAATGTTGGTTAATTTTGCATGCTTTCATTATTATTACTATTATTTTTGTTTCTTTTACAATGCAAGAATCTGCAAATGGATAAACACACAGACGCTTATCAGACTGTAGCTTCACAGCTTCAGCCTGAGCAGACCTCCTTGCGTCTCGCCTTTCGTACTTGGGAAACGGGGCGTGACAGGTTTTTGTGGTGGCCCATGCAGGTCATTGCACCTGCAAAATATCAAAACAACGATAATAATAAAACATCCATTGAAACATTCGAAACATTCGAGTCATAAAAATTGGAGTCTAATGTGAACGTTTTCCTTGACTTAGATAGTATGAAGACTTAGATAGACGACCAAATTTGATAGTCCGGTACCTTCGTTAAGATTTAGTCGTACTCATCTTAGAATACCTTAGTAGCCTCTCACCCAGCCCTGACCATATTGGATTTCTAGAGTTGTTCCTTTAGTCGTTCGCTTGGGTCCATCAAATTTCGGGCTCAGCAGAATGCAATCTTGATTCTCTAAGGACCCTTTCCCTGAGATCTCTATTACAGTCAAGTTCATTAGAAAGTCTTAGTGCTAAGTTTCTCCTAATCTTTAGTCGGCCCGGTAATTAAAACCCCTGATTTCTATCTTTTCCTAATCATTACACTTTTGAACTAATGACCATAAATTCCCAACGTAACAGATTCACTAAGTTATTTCCCAGTCGTATTTACGTTTTGGATATTTGATTCACTTCATTGCTTTCATTTCACGTGATTCCTTCATGTCTTCATCATCAATCGTTGAATCTTCCCCATTACCTCCCTGATACTTTGAAAAGCATTTTCAATATTATTTTTGAATTCCTCTCCCAGTTTAGATTCTTTGAAAACTTTTTGTATGAGCTTAGACTCCCAGTTCGGAATTCGTCGGTGTTCGTTCCTACGCGTTCACCATCCAAATCCCTTTGAAATGATAGCTTGTTTGGTGTCTAAAGTTTAATGGATGAAGAGATTTAATCCGTTGAAGTTAGCCTTTGTGAAAGGCTTACTAAACTTCAATTTGCCAAATTAAATCCATCTTCTTTAATCTTTGTCCCACATTGCTCGCAACGAAAAGAGAGGTGTCGACTCCCTATATAAATAGGGGTGCACTCTCTTCATTGAAAAATGCACCAAGTCTTCGATCGAGTAGCTCCGAATTTTTGAGCAAGCTCGATCTACGACTTAAACTATTCTTTCTCTCTTCTTCCTATTTTCCCGACTAGTCCTAGCAAGACTACGAAAGGGGTTTGGATTCGGATCCAGACGTCTAAGACGCGGATCTGCTCATGTGAAACCTTCTATCGCAAGTGATCGGCTCGGAGGCGGGAGTCAGCTCGGGTGGATCAATTCGAAGGTGCAAGGCGGCTTGGGTGGATCGAGTCAAGGCGGTTCGGCTACGAGGAGCGTTATAAGCAGGTGCGGTACATCTTGCCCGCCCCAGAGTTGAGATTCCGGGTATGTTCTTTAAAGCTTTTTAGTGTAATTTATTTTCGTCGCAGTAGGATAGATCCCTCTTGGGGTGGTCAGATCTATCCCAAGTTGGCATAGATCGGGCTAGGTTCTGGCTCTCTCAGGGCCTAGCTAAAATGTTTAGCGAGTATGGTTTTTATTTTCCGCTGCGCTTTATGCCTCTGTGGTCCGTCCGACTTAGGATGGGCACAGATCTGAGCTCTGAGGGTCCGCCAAAACCCTTCAGTGGTATCAAAGCCTCGTTATGCTTATAGATCTTGACTTGCGACATTTTTAAATTCATAAATTGCTTGTTTTTGAACATACATTATTTTAACTTTATGTTAAAATTGGTTAAACAAATTTTTGTGTTTTTAAAAATTGTTTTTATAACATGAAAATTTTTTGGGGGACGTTTTAAATTTTATGTGATAAAGTTTAATAAGTCTACTATGTTTAAATGCTTTTAAAAATTTTATTTTATGAGATAAAATAATTTTAGTAAGCATTTGAAAGTTTTTAAAGTGTATGTAACATTAAGAAAAAATTTTATTTCATGAGATGATATTAAAAATTTATTTCTTTTAGTTACATAAAGATTGAAAGATTTTTAACTTTATCTGAAAGCTTTAAAATTGATTTCAACAATTTTAAAAATGTTTTAAAATTATTTTGTAGTATATGTAACATAAAGGAAAAAAATTTCATGATATGGAATTAAAAATTCATTTCTTTTAGTTACATAAAGTTTTAAAGATTATTTTATGAGATAATTTAAATCTTAAAATGTTTCATTAATTTTAAAGCTTAGGTTTAGATTTAAAATTATTCGATAATTTTATGAAACCTAATTTTATGTGATAAAATTGTTTCGATCTTTAAAATTTTGGATCTTTAAATTTAAATGTTAAATTTTAGATTAGCAAGTTAATTATTTATGTTGTAGATAATTTTAACTTGCATGTTCTCTTTATATGTCACATTATTGAACCTTTAATTTATGCGATAAAATTAGTTGGTTATTATTAATGGACATGATGAATAAATTATTCATGAACCCTTTAGGTTAGCCATTAATTGATTAAAAGTTTATAAGATAAATTTTTAATGACAAGTGACATGCTACATTTTAAATGGACAAATACAACATCAAAACCTAATTCCCGATTAGGTAGTCCCTTTAATTGACAATCATTATCATAAATTGTTTAAATAATGATTATCATTAAATGCCTAATTTTGTAAAATGTTGTTATTATTTTATTAAAATCCAAATAAAAATTGGGGTAGCACGATGAACAAAACGAACTTTATAGTTGATAAGGATCTAATAAAAGTCATCAAACAAATCCATAAAAATTTCGAATTTTAAGGATCAACTAGTTGATAAGGATTAACTAGTATTAATTAAAAGCTATTTAGTTGATGGACGAACATAGAATTGATGAACCTCCTTCAATGGATCATGATGTCGGTCAATGTGCTTGGCTAAGTTTGCTGGACCACCCTAGCTAGACAAGGGGTTAAGTGGTCCTGGCTTAGTCAATTCCATGGCCGCATCCACTGGACCGCAAGGAGTCGAATCATGTCTGTGTAAGACCATCGATTATACCTAAGTCAAATACGATAATAATCTTGTTCAAGATAAATCGTAGCCCTCCTTGTTTTAGGAGTTGGCAACTGTAAGACCCGTGTTACGGTTGTTGAGCTACACTTAAGCTGTGACATGGCAATCTTATAGAAACCGATTTCTTGATAACATCTCGACTTGACCCAAACCGTCGTGTCGTGCATACACCGAGCGCCGGCGTAAGTCTAACCTAAGATGTAGTCTAAGACCTGACCCAAACCGACTGTCGTGCATACACCAGCGCCGGGGCAAGTCAGGCTAGACGCGAAAACAAGGGTCCGACCAGGTAGCCATTGTGATTTGGATGAGCACACTCATGATCACAAATGACTAGGGGTAAAAATCGAAAAGGAATCATATTCAATATGATTGACGATGAGCTCATCTACCGACTGCAGAGTCGGACAACTTGTTGAGACACACTCAAGGTTGTCAGACTCAGGGTAGTCGGATCCCTCTCCCACAAATATTATTGTATAATAAACTGTTTATTATTATGGCTTTAATAAATTTAGTGTGAGAATATAGTTTTATTAAAAACCACTGAAACTATACAACGAACATATACTGACTAAGTATATAGTAAATTGCAGAATGGATTTAGGTCTAAAGTATAGAAGAATGTGCTTGATGGAACCAACTATAAGGATTGGCTTAGAAACATTAACTTAGTCCTTTCTCTAGCCAGGATTGGATACGTGTTGTTCGAGGATGCTCCGAAAAAGCCGGACGAAGATGCAACGCCTGAGGAGAAGAAAGCCTACAAGAAGTACCAGAGAGATGCCGAGAAGGCCAGGTGCCTTACTCTGGCTTCAATGAACAACGATCTGTAATGGAAGCATGAACATATGGATGTTCAAAGTATGCTTCTGAAAGCAAAGGAGTTGTACAGCAAGCGGTCTAGAGCTTCCAAGTTTGAAGCCACGAGAAACCTCTGGGGTAGTAAGATGGAGACAGGGCCCGTACAAGATCATGTCATTAAGATGATCGGGTACGAGGAAGATGCTGCCCAATTGGGTTTTGTCCTAGACAATGAGATGTCCGTAGACATCATCCTTAAGTCTTTAACCCCGGCCTTCAAGCAATTCATTACTGGTTTCATTATGAATAGTATTGAAACGGATCTTCCTAGTCTCCTCAACATGCTTAGGCAGTTTGAGGAAATCGAGAAGAAACCGACTGTGTTGGTTGTTGAATCTGCTTCTTCAGACCAGCCGAAAGGCAAGGGTAAGAAGAGGCAGGTCCCACAACCAGCCAAGGTGAAGAAGGGGAGAAGATGACGAAAGGGGCCCCGTCGAAATCCGAGTGCTTTCATTGCTATAAGATAGGTCATTGGAAGAGGAACTGTAAAGTTTACCTTGCAGAAAAGAAGAAGGGGCATACCGATGCCTCTACCTCAGATACAACAAATTCAATTTAATAAAGCATAATTATTTTCCTAAATGCTTTATCACATAGTATGGGATACTAAGACATCTGTGTAATGTATACAGGTGGATGATATAAAGCAGAGGATGGAAGTAGTTCCGAGGACGGTCGGCATCTGAGCAATCGTTGCTGCTGGGGCCATGCGAGGACTTCAAGAGACGTGAAGAAGAAGGAACTGATACTTATTTCCTTTTATGAATAAAATATATCGTTTCTTAAGTTAAAACAATGATTGAGTGTTTAACGCTCAAGGTTTATTATGATAAACACATTATGATTCATTTTTATGAATCCATTGCTTTAATAAATGTCACGGGAAATGTGCTTCTTTTGAAATTGTGATTTGTTGCGAATAGCTTAAATTTATGTGAATGTGGCTGTATGAGCTGGTTGCATAAATCCTCGAGCTAACAAGCAAAGCATCTAAATAATTTGATTGTTTGGAGCTGACTTAATTTTATAGCCAGTCAATAGTTAAATATAAGTTCCAGGAGCGTATAAATTGTGTATGATCACAATTATACTCATGTTAAGATGGATTCTTAATTCAAAATACATTTGATTCTTAAGAGTTATTATTAAATGTAGTTAAGGGAAAAGTACTAAGTAGGACGTTTGACTGAGTAAGTCAATATCAAGATTCCTTAAACCGATCTTGATATGACTCATTCGTAAATCCCAACCTGACACTAGTACGTTCCATCTAAGCACTTCTCAATTGGTTATGCTTATCATATATATTCTAAATATGAATTAGATATATAGTAGAAGCTCAGTTAATTCTTAAAGTCAGTGGGAGCTAGCTCATATACTTAGCTCCGGTTTCTCGGACTAAGTAAAAAGGTTTCCAACTTATTCGAATCATCTATATAAGACATCGAATCAAAATAGTTTTGATTTAATCGAAGATATAGAGACTTAAGGTGTCATTTATGTACTTGACATATTGACACAAAATAATTGGAATGAGCCAAGACTGACTTATAGAAATATTAGACAGTACATCAAGATTGTATGAGCTAATTGTTAGCTATACAAAGAAAAGAAAATTGTTCCAAATTATTTTTCAAGGATCAACCTTGTGTGATCAAGAGATGTATAAATAAAAATCCATTAAAATGCATTATAGATACTTGTTAGTAAATCCATTCTTAGGTTTGACATATGGATGTCCCATGTAACTGATATGCTATAACGGTATGAGATACCGAGATAAATAGCCTAAGTGGAAGTGGGAGATGTAGGAGGATATATGCATATAAGGCGATTTATCCTAAGAATACGTCTTGTTAAGATATAATATGGTATCCAATATCCTAAGTATAAATTCGAATGAACAATATACTTAGATAATGTCCATAGACTTATAGTTAGGTCCTTACGTATCCAGATAAGATCTCGATTATGAGTAGTAAGTGACCGAACAGAAACTAAAGTCTTAAACGGTTCGTGGTCATAGATGTGTCGAGAACTGGATATCGGCACATCAGACAGACCACTGTGTCTTTGTCTTACCTTAGGGTAATGATGATCTCATAGTCATTCAACTTGGTGAAGTCGGAGACGAGACACAGGTGCTCATTGAAGAATAAGTTCACTGAACGACCAACATAGAGTTATTATATGGTTAACTTTAACTAAACTGTCTATAATAACTCTAGGGTGATGATAGGTAAGCTGGTCCTTAAGACCTGAAGTCATTTGTACGAACCTATGAGTGAACAGTGTCACTTAGACCTATAATCTAGCTTCGAGGCTAGGCCTGCTGAAAGATCTTAGGTTGGGTTACACCTGAAGCTCTCGAGGCGAATAGATGACTAAGATGGGATTCGTCTCTTCCGTTAGAGGGAAGTTAGTGTCACAGGCTCAGTACGGTCTTTTTGTTAATCCTCGGTCGGGTTACGTTGTAAGATGTACAACGTGAATACAACAAAGACTGCCGTATACTGACCAATGTTGTCTAATGGGGTTGACAGTAAACCGTACCATAGGCCAACAGAGACACAGTCTTGACGAATGGACTATAGCTAACGGTATTCATCACTGACACAGTCAAAGTGAACCCAACGATACTTTTGTCAATGGGTCGATCACGTTATGATGATTCTGAAACAGAGACGACAACTGCTGCTCGTGGTGACCTTCGTCTAGGGGTTTCGAGCCCCAACCTGTAGTAAGGTCAGGTTGTAGGGTCTCACACCGAGTAGTATTCGTGTCTTAGTAATAGAAAGATATATAAGAGGAATTCATTCAATGAAATGGAATAGTTAAGTTTGCAAGCTAGTTGTAGACTAAGTCGTAAATGGGGACAATGTTGCATCAATGCAAACAAGATTAAACGTGTCGTAAATTGGTTACGACAATATTTTTAGGAACAAAAGCATTGTAAAGGGTTACCTGGTTGACGGGATCGTCCCGGTCTAAACACAGGTTCAAACCGTGTCTAAAACGGAGCTCAAACGAGCCCGGAAACGCAAAAACAGTCAAAGGCAAGAGTGAGTTAGACCCATTTGGGCAAGCGGGTCCACCCGCTAAGCTTAACGGGTGCGCCCGCAACTTAAGTTAATTAGGGTTTTTTGAAACCTGTTTGACGGCTACGAAAATTGACTTTTTGCCCATCTTTGGGCAATTGTTTGAGGGGTCAAACAAAGTCGGAATTCGTCGACGTTCATTCCTACATGTTCACCATTCGAATCCCTTCGAAATGATAGCTTGTTTGGTGTCTAAAGTTTAATGGATGAAGAGATTTAATTCGTTGAAGTTAGCCTTTGTGAAAGGCTTACTAAACTTCAATTAGCCAAATTAAATCCCTCTTCTTTAATCTTTGTCACACATTGCTCGCAACGAAAAGAGAGGTGCCGACTCCCTATATAAATAGGTGTGCACTCTCTTCGTTGAAAAACGCACCAAGTCTTCGATCGAGTAGCTCCGAATTTTTGAGCAAGCTCGATCTACGACTTAAACTATTCTTTTGCTCTTCTTCCTATTTTCCCGACTAGTCCTAGCAAGACTACGAAGGGGGTTTGGATTCGGATCCAGATGTCTAAGACGCAGATTTGCTCAAGTGAAACCTTCTACCGCAAGTGATCGGCTCGAAGGCAGGAGTCGGCTCGGGTGGATCAGTTCGAAGGTGCAAGGCGGCTCGGGTGGATCGAGCCAAGGCGGTTCGGCTAAGAGGAGCATTAGAAGCCGGTGCGATACATCTTGCCTGCCCCAAGGTTGAGAGTCCGAGTATGTTCTTTAAAGCTTTTTAGTGTAATTTAATTTCGTCGCAGTAGGATAGATCCCTCTTGGGGTGGTCAGATCTACCCCAAGTTAGCATAGATCGGACTAGGTTCTGGCTCTCTCAGGGCCTAGCTAAAATGTTTAGCTAGTATGATTTTTATTTTTCACTGTGCTTTATGCCTCTGTGGTCCGTTTAACTTAGGACGAGCACAGATCTGAGCTCTGAGGGTCCGCTGAAGTGCGTTTATATTTTATATATTCACACACGTCTTCTTTGTCATTGTTCATTGTTTTCCGTTGTTTTATGTCTGTTCTTTTGTGTTTTTGTATCTTTTCACTTTCTTCGTGTTTCTGTGTAAATGCAGGAGATTTCCAGCGTTGGGGACGTATAAAGAAGATATCATGAGTCCCAGAGCAACGGGAGGAGTCACGCGCGATCCAGAGGGCCAAACGACGGAGAAATATATATTTCAGCCCTCAACCGATCGGGTGGACAGAGCCACCTGATCGGTTGATACCCGCGTATCCGACCCGGACAGGAGCTGAAGAGAAGAGCATCTCACCCGATTGGTTCAGTGATCGGGTGAGATCGACAGAGCTCTCTGTCTATTTGAAGCTGAATTCCAACCGATCGGGTGACATCTCACCCGATCGGTTCATCTGAATCTGAAAATCAACAAACGATGACCCGGTCACACCACCCGCTCACCTTAGCGCCTGGTTGAAGCTTCTGAAGCCCGATGGCCAATGCGACAAGCAGCTCACCCGATCGGTTGATGTTTCAACCGATCGGGTGGCCTTTTCTTCCCCTTTCGTGCGCTGCTGATGCATTCATTGAAGATCTGCTATCATTCCAGAGGGATTTCGGGTGATCTCTTATTTTTCTAGCGTCGGCATCGTCGTTAGCTTTCCAACGATAGGTCGCATGCCCAAATCCGATTTTTCTACATTTTTCTGGAATTTTCTGAGCGCAGCTGTGTGCTGAAAGTGGGTGCTGTCTGGATTTCCAGTTCAACCGATCGGTTGGTGTCCGGGTGGCCGTCCGGGTGAGCCAATTTTCAGCAGCTGAAGTCTCTATTTATTCCCACCCGATCGGGTGAACTTCCACCCGATCGGGTGGGCCTGTTTTGACAGTTTTGCTGGGCTTTTGGACCCGAAAAGTGAGGGCTTTGAGGGGGCTTATAAATAGAAGTTGGGGCACGACTTGAAGATCATCTTCTCCCATTTTTTCAGTAGTTTTTCCTCCCTTTCTTGGGAGTTTTAGGTTAGGTTAGATTAGGTTTTCTATTGCAATAAATGTTGTAAAGGATTGAAGATTCAAACTCGAGATAAGTATTTCTTTCTCTTGTTTTCCATTGTTTTGTATTGTGTTTATTTTGCTTGATGGTGAACGTTTGTATGTCTTTTCTGTTGCTTGTTTTTATGTTCTTCACCATTGAGTAGTATTGATGAACCCTAATACGGGTTAGGGTAAGATTGATGCTTGGGTTGTCTCATTTGGCTTGGTTGCATGGCATGTGTTCGATGAAATGTGTCAATGGGGATTTCTAGCAATCTGAGTCCAATTCGTATGGCAACACACTAGTTGTGTTGGGGATTGGGGTTCGGTGTCTTGTCCAGTCAAGATCCGCTTCGATATATTGCTAGAAATCACATTCGACCTATTTGGCCATTAGGGTTACGCGGGGGTGTTTCATTGTCATTGGCGTGAGAAAGACCGCCTCTAACCGTCGGGCCAAGGGGGAATAAACTTGGCAGTTGACTCCCTAGCCATAGCTCACGCCCCTAGCGTAGACATCGAGTCCTCGCGCGTGGGAACGGCTTGGATGAAATGTTGGGAGTTATCATTGTGGCCTTAATGCTCCCGGTTGCGGAAGGTGACATGGGAATGCCCATTGTCCGAAACCGGGTAGACCTAGCGTACTAGGCACCGACCGGAATATCGGGCCATGGACGCTAGGTACCACCTTTTGGGACAATGTCTCATCCTGTGTCAAGTCAAATGCCAAGTGTCATGAATGCTCTAGCCCGTGTTAGCGGTGATTCATTTCTTGTCTTTTTTATTTCTTTCTTTTATTTCTACACTTCCACCCACATTATCCGTGTAGCTAGCACACAACCTAGGCGAGACTAGTAGCCATTCAAGCCATCCACCTCCCTGAGTTCGATAAACCCGCACCCTACACTAACCGTGCACTTGCGGTAAAACGACACCGCGCCCAAACCGTAAACGGGGCGCCGGTCATCCGCCAAAACCCTTCACATTAGTATTGTTGTGATGTTGTCGTGGTGCATGTATATAGGTAGAGTGTGTGGATCCGTGTGTGTGAACCCCTGCGTACCACTCATGTATGAGTGTGCTATCCTTAGTATATCAATGATTGTCTCTTGTGTTATGTATTCATACTCAATGTTATTCATGATATATATGAAGTTGTATGAATGATAGTATTTATAAATATATGTGTGAATAGCTATACCACTTTAGGGATGTCTGTGTATATTAGAATTAGTGTTGGAATATCTACTAGTGGTGTATGTAGTTTGAAGGTACTTGTAAATGCTTGAAATAGTATACTAGTAAAATCATGTGCATGTTAGGTGTAATGATCATGGGTGTACTTATAGTTAAGGGTGCAGACCTATTATATGATCTATATGTTAGTACGGATGAGCGTGTGCTCGTACATAGATATGTATGTGCTTAGTCATAGGTAGATATATACATACTGTATGAATATGTGTAAAAAACGTATGGTAATATGGTTATAATTTTGTATAGTATTGCTTGCCTTTACGGGATGTTGTGTGTGTACATGTATACCATGAGGTATACACAATTATTGTATATCATAACTATGTATGGATAGGTATATGTAGTAGTATATTAGTTATATGTAAATTGCTATGGTGTGAATATATGTATGTCTATGTTTTGGTGTAGATATGTGGTAAGCATATAAGAATGTAGGTATGGTATACATGCAATGAGTATGCGTGTAGTAAATGTGTATGTGACTATACGATGTATGCATGTATAGGATAGTGTAATATGATTGTATACATGTACTGATATTTGTAATATTATTATAGTATGTAAAGTGATTGCATTATGGGGTATTACTTGACTAAATTTAAAGTGTGATTGATGTTATTGTGTGTATATAATAACATGTGTTTTTACATGTATAGTGTGACGAGTAATATGATTACGTTGGTGTGTGTGTGTATATATATATATAAGAGTGGTGTGTTGGTATAGGTATAAATATCGTGCTATGAATGTAAGTATTCTGGTTCTTGTATGGGTCTTTGAGTCTCACTCATGCTTGAGGGGGTATACTCTAAGTATATTGTTTTATTTGTCTGTGGTTTGTGTATAATGCTATAAACATAGTAATGGATGATGTGTGTATAGTGATAGGTTTGGTTGTGCATGGTTACGTTACGCACATGGTTGTGGGTGGCTATACCATTATATAGATATATGTGTTGGTTTTGTAGTATAGTTCTTTACGAAGGTTTTTAATGTTTAAATGTATATATGCTAGCTAAACTAGGTGTGTAGAATGTGCTAAATATATAGTGGTATGTGTTGCGAGATGTATGCCCTTGAGACAATTTATCTCCGTGTTTCTATACAAACATCTTGTTCGTAATTACAGTAAGCTGTATGGTAAGAATTTATCTAAGTTAATCATAATGTAGTTATCATTAGATTATAACTTAGGTAAAGTCCTGAGACTTAATGCAAGTTCAAACATGTATCGAGATGAGTATCTCGATCATGGAGAAATGTTTGACTGTTTGTAGCTTAAGTCTAAAAGGGTTCGTGGTCATAGATGTTTCGGGAAAAGGATATCGAAACATCGGATAGACCATTGTGTCTTAGTCTCACCGTATAACAGTGACGATGATCTCATGATCGTTTGACTTGGCGAAGTCGAAGACGAGACACATGTGCTCATTGGAGAATGAGTTCACTAAACGACCCACAAGAGTCATCATATGGTTATATCGACCAACCTGTCAATGATAACTCTTAGTGATGATAGGCAAGTTGGTCTTTGACTTGAGGTCATTGTACGAATCTGTGCGTGAATGGTGTCACTTAGATCACTGACCTAGCTTCGAGGCAAGGCCTGTCGAAAGGTCTTTGGTCAGGTGACATTTGAAGCGTACGAGGAGAGTAATGACCGAGATAGGATTCGTCTCTCCCGGTCAATGGGAGTTAGTGTCGTAGTGTTATTTCGGTCTTTAGTAAAAACTCTGGCCAGAGTATGTTGGAAGTTGTTCAACATTATTTGACTAAAGATCGATGGAAACTAACTGAATTCACATTATTGGGGTTGACAGTTTGACCGTACACTAGACTTGAATTAAACGACATAATTTAGACGAAGAGACTAAAACTATGAAATTCATCACAGACACGGTCAGGGTGGTCCCGACAATAGTCATGTCGATGAGTCAACCACATAATTATGATACTAAAACAGAGATGGCAATTGATGCCCGTGGTCACTGCCGTATAGGGCTTTGAGCCCAACCTGTAGTAGGGTCAGGCTGTATGGTCTCACACAGTGCGACCTTCGTCTAGTAATAGGTAGAAACATTAGGGAAAATATGCATTTGATGCAAGGGATAGAAAATTGCATTTGATGCAAATGATAATTTTAAGCCTATATATGGACTAATTTGCATATGATGCAAAAGGGGTTAAATGTGTCTTAAATTGTTTAAGACCATATTTAATATTATAAATGCATGGAAAAAGTTATCTGTAAGATGGAAATGTCCCGCTCTAAACACATGTTCGAACGGCGTTCAAATCGGACGCCAAATGCCCAAGTTACATCCAAAACAGCACAAAGAGGTCTAACCCATGCCCAAACTGGGCATGGGTCAGACCAGACTGACCCAGGCCAACCCACCCGGGTCTGGCCTGGGCGCCTAGCGAGCCAGGGCCAGACGCCTAGGGCGCCAGGCACCCTGGGCACCTGCCCAGCGCCTGCCTGACTCAAAATAGTGTGAGCGCTACTCCCAAGCATAGGAGATCAAACAAGTAATAATCCTGGTGAGTCCAGGTATCGTATCCATGGGACAACTGACCTCCAAAACCATGAACTTCAGTTTGTAAAGAGTACTAAAATGATAATAACCAACAACCTATCAAGTATAAAGATATGGTATCAAGAGTTTAGAATAACAAAAGAAAATCCTACGATAACTACGGTGAATTCGATTTTGGGGTACTAATATGGAGAGTATGTGTTGGTAGTGAATTCATTAGGGTGTATGCAATCAATGGTTATTAATATCTTTTCTATAACTCAACGTTTTGTCCGATTAGGGCACGAGAACATCGGAAAGTATGGTGATAAAGAGCATGAAATAGTGCCGAAAAGCTAGTCACATATAACGTCGATTTCATAAAGAAAATAAACACAAGTGCCCTCTCGGGTCACATCACGAATAAGTTCGCAAAGATCATATTCGATTCAAGCATGCTCACGTCTCCGTATAACATACTCAAACAAGATATATGTAGAAATTGTCAAAATACGTGATTATACAATGCAAATAGGGCGAGAAGATATCAAAATCAAAGATTACGACACCCTAACTATATCAACACCAACACATATGAATATTAACCACGCATGAATAAAATATATTCAGTATTCATAGAAAAATACATCATAAAAACATCAAAATACGTGAATAATACTTCAATTCTAAGCCAAATACACAAAATACAAGGCTAAAGATAGGAAAAATGTCACCAATTCTCTCCAAATAGCCCCAAATCTCCTTCAGATGATAGATCTAGCCTCTGTCCCCAGGGCCTCCAAATTTCATGGCGAAATACGGCTCCTAGAGCCTCCAATACGCCAGAATACGCAACAAAAACCCTAGAATACCTTAAATACAAGTCATTGCGGGTTTTAAGTCGCTTATCGGGTTCAAAACCGGCTCCAAATCGCTCAAAAACCCGATCCATCCGCCGCTGTAAATGAGAGCCGTCCGATCCAGGCGGGATCGGACGAGCGCGCGGCACGTGTCCACTTAACGGGTCTGCATCTGACTTCGTTCCGAGTTCAGATCGGGATGATTGCTGACTGTCCGATCGAGGGATCGAACGGCTCTTCATGGGCCGCGTAGCCACTCCGCCCTGCGCTGATGCGCATCGTTCCTGGATGTTAGATGTCAATCCAACGGCGATTAGCGAGCCGCATCGCCCCTTGATTACGGCTGCTGGATATGGTCTCAACGAACGAGATGGAGCCACATCACCCGCTACAGATCTCTTATTGATGCGTGGGTGAGCACGGCCATTGGATCAACATCGAACGCTCCACACGTTGCCGCGTCACCCGCGTCGGAAGCCGTTCGATCTGAGATTGAAGGCCACGATTGAATTGGTCAGCTGTTAACAACGTTCGTTCGATTGGGCGGGGAAACGCCGAGATCTCGCCACGTGTCAGCATCTGATTGGGCGGCGACCGTATTTCTCGTATTTTGAGCGTATTTCTTCATTAAATTGGTATGCTGCATTCAAAAATTCACAGAAATTAGCACAGATCTCAGAAAAATACAAATAAATAGTCGTTGGAATCGTGAGATCGAGATCTAGCCATGAAAAATACAAAAATGCATAAATACTCAGTTTATTGCTGTTTTGTGCTTAAATCAAGTGATTCCTCTAATAAATGATGGCATACAAAATACAAACGTATTAAAGAGCAATTAAGCATCATATAAGCACAAAATAGGGCTAAATTGGGTGTTAAATATGCAATATTCAACCCGAATCACACCCCCAACTATCAATTTGCTAGTCCCTAGCAAAAAGAGCGATGAAGTCGAATGATTAATAAAATAATAAATTCTATCAATCGCTTATGACATGGCTCAATGATACGCTTTCCAACATGATTTTGACTATCAATGTACATAATCCATGACTAAGATCAATCACATGATATTTTCTCTAATTTAATTTGAATAAACAACATGCAAGCATCGTTTTGCGCAAGCAAAAGTATAACACGTCGTTATATTCTAGTTTTCTTGTTTCCAAAGAATTGGCATCTCAAAACGATCGTTCAAATCATGGGTATTGAAGTTACTTGGTTTATTCACCATTCCTCTTTTTTTCTTTTTCTTTTTCTCTTGACGACTTAGAATGATCCATGTAGCGAGCTTTCAGTTAATGATTCCTAGGCCAGACGACCATCGGACATTAGGCTTAGAAGAGCCCCTCGAACTTAATACTCGAATCATCTAAGTTTTATTCTCTTTTTTTTGAATGCACTCCTCATTCATCCATCTTTCGACGTGAATCTCCAATGCTTCCTGAGGCACGAAGACCCGGCTAATCAATGAACTCAAGTGAACGATGCATATTATTCTTTTAACTTTTTTGCATTTTTTGCATAAGCAACTCAACACCCATAAATATGAACATAAACGTTAGTAACAAATGCCAAATTCCTCTTCAATTTGAAGACTATTCTAATAAATCATGTATACTTAAGCTTTTTCATCACAGTAGCATGCATGAAATAAATTCAAACTATTTCAAGTATTAATCATGGCAATTGAAATTTTTCATGAATAGCATATTAACGAGTAATTCCATGAAGAGAAAAATAATTAATTCAAGCCATTAACGATTTTTAGAACTCAATCAATGCATAATCGTCCGCTAATGTGACATGGGAAGGAGTTTTAAAAGATGAGGATGGGTGATTTATTCTTTTCTTTCGCCTTGTTTTTAAAATTAAAAAAATCCTAAGGTCTCATACACTCCCCCTAACTAAAGATGGACATTGTCCTCAATATCGAAAAGGGTACGAGTTTATTCAAAAGCATGCATCCTAAAAAGCATATAAAGTCTACGCTAATGGAAAGAACACACCGTGGTCAAATGGCGGATCACAGATCTTTAATGGTGAAGGAAGTTGTTCTATCTGCTCCTTGCGTTCCTCGGCAAGTATCCTTCCTCCAAAAGCTAAATTGGACCCCAACAACACAACTCCAAGCATCTCTATAATTTGTTTACCAATGTCCTGCAAGAGATGAGTTATGTCAGTCTCCAAAGTAGTCTAAATTCTTCGCCACAAACATATTCCAAATATAGTCATCAAAGTACGTAAAATAAAGTAAGGCATGTTGATGACTACTCCCTGAAAGATGTGCACTGCTCTCGGTATGATGCTCAATCATTGGGGAGAAGGATGAATGATTTTGGGGAAAACTGGGGGAAAAAGTGGTTTGGGCTCCATAATGGTAATCTCTAAACCCATGTCCCTCGCTATTTCCTCCTCCTGTTCATCCAAAATTGCTAGCTCGTCCTCTCCTTTACACACGTTTCCAGCCATGTTAATGTTCTGATTTGTGCGTTCATCGTGATATGGCTCGCTCGATATACCTGCAATAGAAGATGAACTCATATTAGATTCTTGAAATTGAATTTCAAAAGAATTATTTTCTTCTAAGCAAGTGGCAATCAGAGTAAGATTTTCAATGGATTACTGAATTTGCCGACTCCGAGCAAGGAAATTTTCTTGGAATTGATGGGATGTAACCTCTTGAGTCTGAATGAGCAAATATGCTTCCTCTTTCAAGGGTTGCAATGGTACGTCTACGCTTTACTCTCCTTGATAAAGGCATGAAGGCTCCGTTGAATCACACTCTGAAGTCTCGTTAATGATCTGATCATTCTCTTGTAGGGACTCCATGTACTTCCACGCCTCTGTCGGCGTCATGACTCCCAAAAATTCTTGCAGCTGTGGTCGTAGTCCAGATAAGAAGGACTCCATAAGCTCTTTCTTTGTGTACCCATGCTGCGGATAGCTCGTTATTATATTTGTGAACCTCCTCCAGGCCTGAAATAAAGTTTCATAATCAGTCTGATTAAAACTAACGATCTTAAGCTTCTCCATCCTATGCTTGTGTGCAACATCATACTCTGCATCATGCCAATTATTTGTGCGATAGAATTTCGTATACTCCATTTTTTTTGAATTTTTTTAAGAGAAAACAAAACAAAAAAACTAATAAAAATCCTAAACTATAATATGAAAGGATCTCACCGAATGTTCCTCCACACGAACTGAAATTGTAGCTTACAAGTACCGTTATCCCCGGCAACGGCACCAAAAACATGCCTGACTCAAAATAGTGTGAGCGCTACTCCCAAGCGTAGGAGATCGAACAAGTAATAATCCTGGTGAGTCCAGGTATCGTATCCACGAGACAACTGACCTGCAAAATCACGAATTTCAATTTGTAAAGAGTACTAAAACGATAATAACCAACCACCTATCAAGTATAAAGATATGGTATCAAGAGTTTAGAATAACAAAAGAAAATCCTACGATAACTCCGATGAATTCGATTTTAGGGTACTAATATAGAGAGTATGTGTTGGTAGTGAATTCATTAGGGTATGTGCAATCAATGATTATTAATATCTTTTCTATAACTCAATGTTTCGTCTGGTTAGGGCACAAGAACGTCGAAAAGTATGGTGATAAAGAGCATGAAATAGTGCCGAAAAGTTAGTCACGTATAACGTCGATTTCATAAAGAAAATAAACACAAGTGCACTCTCGGGTCGCATCACGAATAAGTCCGCAAAGATCATATTCGATTCAAGCATGCCCACGTCTCTGTATAACATACCCAAACAAGATATATGTAGAAATCGACAAAATACGTGATTATACAATGCAAATAGGTCGAAAAGTTATCAAAATCAATGATTACGACACCCTAACTACATCAACACCAACACATATGAATATTAACCATGCATGAAGAGAATATATTAAGTATTCATATATAAATACATCATAAAACATCAAAATACGTGAATAATACTTCAATTCTAAGCCAAATACGCAAAATACAAGGCTAAAGATAGGAAAAATGTCACCAATTCTCTCCAAATAGCCCCAAATCTCCTTCAGATGATAGATCTAGCCTCTGTCCCCAGGGCCTCCAAATTTCATGGCGAAATACGGCTCCTAGAGCCCCCAATAAGCCAGAATACGCAACAAAAACCCTAGAATACCTTAAATACAAGTCATTGCGGGTTTTAAGTCGCTTATCGGGTTCAAAACCAGCCCCAAATCGCTCAAAAACCCGATCCATCTGCCGCTGTAAATGAGAGCCGTCCGATCCAGGCGGGATCGGACGAGCGCGCGCCACGTGTCCACTTAACGGGTCCGCATCCGACTTCGTTCCGAGTTCAGCTCGGGATGATTGCTGAATGTCTGATCGAGGGATCGAACGGCTCTTCGTGAGCCGTGTAGCTGCTCCGCCGTGCGCTGATGCGCATCGTTCCTGTCAATTGGATGTCAATCCAACGGCGAGTAGCGAGCCGCGTCGCCCCTTGATTACGGCCGCTGGATATGATCTCAACGAACGAGATGGAGCCATGTCACCCGCTCCAAATCTCTTATTGATGCGGGGGTGAGAACGACCGTTGGATCAACATTGAACGCTCCACACGTTGCCGTGGCGCCCGCGTCGGAAGCCGTTTGATCTGAGATTGAAGGCCACGATTGAATTGGTCAGATGTTAACAACGTTCGTTCGCTTGGGCGGGGAAACGCCGAGATCTCGCCACGTGTCAGCATCTGATTGGGCGGAGACAGTATTTCTCGTATTTTGAGCGTATTTCTTCGTTAAATTGGTATTCTGCATTCAAAAATTCACAGAAATTAGCACAGATCTCAGAAAAATACAAATAAATAGTCTTTGGAATCGTGAGATCGAGATCTAGCCATGAAAAATATAAAAAGTGCAAAAATACTTAGTTTATTACTGTTTTATGCTTAAATCAAGTGATTCCTCTAATAAATGATGGTATACAAAATACGAACGTATTAAAGACCAATTAAGCATCATATAAGCACAAAATAGGGCTAAATGGGGTGTTAAATATGCAATATTCAACCTGAATCATCGCCCAGGGCTGGCGCCCTGGTCCGAGCGCCCTGGGCGCCAGGCCCAGGCGGGAGCCTGGCGCCTAGGCTGGGCGCGCCCAGACCAGGCGCCCCGCCTGGTCTGGGCTCACCCAACTGGCGCGGTGGGCCCCGCAAAACAGGTTTTGTGAAACCTAGGGCAGTGCAGTTTTTGACGGCTCGGTTTTTAGAAAACTAGCTTTGGGCTGATCTTTGGACGATCAATTGGAGGGTCAAACGGACTCCGATTGACTCACCGTTTTTCCTATGCGTTCACCGTTGAACGCCCTTCGAATTGATAGGTTGTATCAATCGTGAAGCTTAACTGTGAGGGAGTTAAAATTCATGGAAGTTTAGCCTTTGTGAAAGGCAAACTAATTGAATTTATTAACTCCAAACTTTAGTCCCACATCAGAATTTGAGTAAAGGGGAGGGTTCAGCCGCCTATATAAATAAGGGTCTGCTCCCCTCCCCAAAACTCGTCCCAAGCTCCAGATCTGAGCGGCTCCCATAAATGTTGGAGCACGCTCGGATCTAGGCTTAAATTAATATTTCTCTTCTCCCTAAATTTCTGCCTTACTCTTGAAGGGCTCTAGCAAAGCCACGAAGGGGTTCGGATCCGATCCGAAATCTTGGCGAAGGTTCTCACTCAGGTGAAACTTTCTTCGGCGCGTGGTTGTCTCGGTGACAAGAGGATTGCTCGCCTCAGGACGTGGAACGGTTCAAGGAGCAGTTCGACGCGGGATGGGGATCGGCTCGGAAGACGGTGCGGTACACCTTGCCTGAACCAGGGCAAGGTTCCGGGTATGTGAATTTAATTAGCTTTCTTTTAATTTTAATCGCAGTAGCTTAGCTCTCTCTTGGGATGGTCGAACCAATCCCAAGTTGGCAGAGATCCTGGCTAAAGGGTCTTGAACCTTTGGGCCTTGTTAAATAGTTTAACATGTATGTTTTTTTTGCTGGATTCTTTTGTGTCTGTGGTCCGTCCGACTTAAGATGGGCACAGATTGTGCCCTTAGGGTCCATCAAAACCCTACAGTATGAGTGGCATGTATGAATAGTATATTAGTGTGTGTGAGTGTGCACCATGCACAGGTAAGTATGTGCTTAGCTATAGGTGTTTGCGACTATGGTATGTTTGTTGTGTCTTGAATATAGTTATAGGATTGTATGTGATGTGTATATATGATGAAGTATCTGCGTGTATTTGAATAACTATATATTTGTGTATTTATAGTAGGGGTGCATGTATATTAGATATAGCAAACATGATTTAATATGGTATGGTGTGATTACATGTGTTGATATGTTTGGTGTTGGATGTACACTAGGAGGCATAAGGGAGTAGTATATTCATATTCGTTTTGTGCATATGTAATTATCTATACGTTAAACTACTACGATTGTATTTGCTACTGTGAAACTATTTTTATGTAGGTATTTGTACCATGGTTATGTATTAAGTGAGTGATAATTATATAAGGGATGTACGTGACTATATGAATGATTGAAGTACATGTATGAATTTGACTGTCTATGATAGGTATAAGTTAGATTGTGCATATATATACATGTTTGTAGTATTAATGTTTGACTACCTAGTGCATATATAAGCACTTGTGGTAACTATACATGGTTTGAATTATAGTGTGATATGATTGGGGTAATTACTAGAATGGCTAGATATATATTTTTAGTTAGAAAGTCCGGTGACGGACTTTGCTCTAAGGTGTGTAGGATGTCACTGTCGCTTTTCGACCGTATTTTTTTTGTGCACGTACCTTCTTGTTCGTACGCGTATTTTTGTGACCTCCTCTTGTATCCCGAACGCGCAAAGTTATATGTCATTGTGACCATCTGAGAGAGTACTTATTTGTGGAATTTTTCGTGAACGTCATTTCACGGCTCATTCTTCCACAAAACAGTTTTGTTTAAAGGGGTGTCGTAACTTTAGACTTCGACGTTTGACCTTTTTATTTTTAGTTACATTTTCCGTTAAACTAGCACATGCCGATCATTGTAGTCTCGATCCTCTCATCGACACGGTCATCCCGATATTTTTCTTATATTTTTCGGACACCGTTATGCTAACCCATCACCCTAATCACTTTTAATCGGTAATTAGCCTAGACTTAACCCTAATTAAATCTAACCAAATCCCTAAGATATCATACGTATCATGAAATAATTCTTAGTCTATTTTCACCCTAGATCTACCCTCCCCCTCTCACACACTCTCTCCCCAATCACCCTTAAGTTCACCCCTTTCCTACCCTATTTAGTAAAACCCTTCACTCTAAAACGTCAAGTTTCACCTAGGGTTTTTATTCTCATTTGCAGCCGCCACATTCCATAGCTGACCGGCCACCTTCCTTGCCTTCGGCAGTCCCCCTTGCCCTTACCACCGGCCACCTCCTCCACTTCGACCGTCCCCTTGCCGCCGCAGCCCACGGCAGCCCACCTTGTCGTCGGCCTACACAAAGCCCAACATCTCCCTTGGAAAACTGTTGATCCCCCAAACCCCATATAACTCGCAGCAGCCACCCCTAGCAGCAGGCCATGCCTTCTTTGCCTCACAGCAGCCGTCGCTGGCCACCTCCCGTCCGACCATCTTCCTTGCCTTATCACCCAACACGCCTCCTCATCATCCAAAACTGACGCACCCCCTATAAACATCCGGCCATCTCTCCTCTCCCATTGAAACTACCATTCATCCTCCTCCACGACAGCCCCTTGCCTCGACAGCCGGCCATCCCCGTTGACACCCAGGTCGTGCCCCGGTCGAGCCCCGGATCTGTGTGCCTCCCCTAGGCCACAAGCACCCAAGCCGCTTCCCCGTTGCGCCGTTGTCGCGCGCAACTCAACAGCAGGCCGCGATCCCCCTTGATCGCTGTCTTTCGTGCACCGTGCTACCATCCCTCTAGTTGTCGCCATTTTCGTTGTTGCCCCGTAGTCTGTCGTACCTTGCTTGTTGCCGGAATCCAACCCCTGACGTCGCTACCCGACGTCAGTGTAGCTCTCGCGTCGTGTTAAGTTAAATCCCCGATCCGTAAGAAACCCGCACACCCGCCTGTTTAAACAAGATAAAAATCGTAATTTTATTGCTTTGGTTAAATCACTAATTTAAGATAAATAATATGGGACTGTGGGTTGGATGATGATTTGAGCACATATGGAGATTCTGGACCGTCGTTGAACTGAGACTGCATCACATTATTTCAGGCAAGTGAAACTTGCACAGTTGATATTAAGCCATGTTTTAGGCTATTCTGAATATTTGTGTAAAAGAGATTAGGCGGTGAAATGATAGTCGCCTAGACACCATGCTTGATCTATCTTGACAACGAAGCTAAATCCGACACCCATTCTTGATCTAGCTTGACAACGAAGCTAGATCCGACACCCTTGCCATGTTCATGCATAGCACATGTCATGTTTAATTTCGATAAACTGTACGCATTCAATAACTGTTTTTATACTATAACTGTTGCATATCATATGCCATATCATACATTGAATGTCTTGTCAAGAATGTGTAGCACACGCTACTAATGAAATGTAAGCTGCGATGAGTAGGATTTTGACTCCTATATCATGTAATGAGGTTAGGTGCACCCCTATGAAAAATAAGAATAAGCTGCGACGAGTAGGATTCTAACTCCTACATCATGAATGAGGCTAGGTGCACCCCTATGCCAAATAAAGAACAATTCCTGGCGCGTGTTCCAGAAGCATGAAATGTATAAACACTTCCTGGCTCGTGATCCAGAAGATGATCGCCAGTTCATACACAGTGGAGGGATAGGGTTAAGCGGTCACTCAGCGTAGAAGTGTGCACGTACAACAACTTCAGCTGAAAGGCGTAAACCCGGTGCACATCGTGAATGCATGTTTTTCATGAAATCGTGAAATCGTGAATATTGTTTAATAGCTTTTGCTACGACGTGTCATGCATTGCAAAGTATCATGTTCATGTTTAAACTGATGCATTCATTAAAATATCATGCCATGTCATCATCATTTTAAACTGCTAGCTGCATTCTTTTACTTTTTATGTTTCCTTGCACAAAAGTCTCTTTCTTTTACCTTTTGGAGACTTTTGCTGACATGCGCCCTTTTCTCTTTGGGTGTTGCATGTTAGGTTTTGAACCTGAGTTAGCTGCTGAGGTCGACCAGTTTGTTGACGTCATGCTTGAGGCTTCTGCTGACGTTCAGTTTGAGGATACCAGAGATCTTTCCCTAGTCTCAGCTGGAGGCTATTTCTTGTTGATGTTTGTTTCCTAGTAGCTGTTGTTAGGTTGTTCGGTGTGTATCACCTTATCTTATGTTTTAATTACGGCCATGCTTGGGGCCTTTCATTTCTGACTCTTGTATTTCTTTTATGACTATATCTCTGGATGTTTGGAATAAGAATGGATGTTGTTGAATGTTGGTTAATTTTGCATGCTTTCATTATTATTACTATTTTTGTTGTTTCTTTTGCAATGCAAGAATCTGCGAATGGATGAACACACAGACGCTTATCAGACTGTAGCTTCACAGCTTCTGTCTGAGCAGACCTCTTCGCATCTCGCCTTCCATACTTGGGAAGCAGGGCGTGACAGGTTTTTGTGGTGGCCCATACAGGTCATTGCACCTGCGAAATATCGAAACAACGATAGTAATAAAACATCCATTGAAACATTCGAAACATTCGAGTCCTAAAAATTGGAGTCTAATGTGAACGTTTTCCTTGTTTTAGATGGTAGGAAGACTTAGATAGACAACCAAATTTGATAGTCACTTTCATTAAGATTTAGTCGTACTCATCTTAGAATACCTTAGTAGCCTCTCACCCAGCACTGACCATATTGGATTTCTAGAGTTTTTCCTTTAGTCGTTCGTTTGGGTCCATCAAATGTCGGGCTCAGCAGAACGCAATCTTGATTCTCTAAGGACCCTTTCCCTGAGATCTCTATTACAGTCTAGTTCATTAGAAAGTCTTAGTGCTAAGTTTCTCCTAATCTTTAGTCGGCCCGGTAACTAAAACCCCTGATTTCTATCTTTTCCTAATCATTACACTTTTGAGCTAATGACCATAGATTCCCAACGTAACAGATTCACTAAGTTATTTCCCAGTCGCATTTACGTTTTGAATATTTGATTCACTTTCTTGCTTTCGTTTCACATGATTCCTTCCTGTCGTTCATCATCAATCGTTGAATCTTCCCCATTACCTCCCTGATCCTTCGAAAAGTATTTTCAATATTATTTTTGAATTCCTCTCCCAGTTTAAATTCTTTGAAAACATTTAGTATGAGCTTAGACTTCCTACCCTTAAGTTGACTTAAATGCTTTTTTTTAAAAAATTCGAAACTTTTCACCGAAATCTTTAAACTACTACCTTATAATATTTTCTAACCTATATCTTTCATACTCATGTGAATATCTTACTTCCTTCATATAATGACTTTTCGATAATCTAATATACCATTTCTGCTCTTACTATGTATATACTGCTCAAACTTATTTCAAACAACTCATTGTACCGACCTCTAAATATTTTTCTATGCGAAAGAGAACTCTAACTTTTCAAGTATATCCGTTTTTTATATTCTTCGTTTTTTTCCTACTCCAATGTTCTTAGTACAAATCTAGTTCTAATTGCAGAACATTCGTTTCCTGTCTATACTAATTATTCTTTCGTCTAATCCCTACTTCGTATTTTAACTTATGTCATCTACACATTATTCTCCTGTATTTTATAAAGATATTATTCTGTCTTTCTTTCCCTTACTTAAATATTCACAATTATATCTCTGTTTCACTTAACCAAGCTATCTCCTTATCCACGCCTCTTCTGTACCCATTCATTCCGATCTTGTTTCGTTACGCTATTTGATTTCGGTTCCCTTACTACTACTTAGTCATCCTACTAGTGCATGTCGTTGCCTATGTCAACCTTAGTATAGTATGGTGGGCCCATTAGTATTGTTGTGATGTTGTTGTGGTGCATGTATATAGGTAGAGTGTGTGGATCCGTGTGTGTGAACCCCTGCGTACCACTCATGTATGAGTGTGCTACCCTTAGTATATTAATGATTGTCTCTTGTGTTATGTATGCATACTCAGTGTTATTCATGATATATATGAAGTTGTATGAATGATAGTATTTATAAATATATGTGTGGATAGCTATGCCACTTTAGGGATGTCTGTGTATATTAGAATTAGTGTTAGAATCTCTATTAGTGGTGTATGTAGATTGAAGGTACTTGTAAATGCTTGAAATAGTATATTAGTAAATTCATGTGCATGTTAGGTGTAATGATCATGGGTGTACTTATAGTTAAGTGTGCAGGCCTATTATATGATCTATATATTAGTACGGATGAGCGTGTGCTCGTACGTAGATATGTATGTGCTTAGTCATAGGTAGATATATACATACTGTATGAATATGTGTGAAATACGTATGGTAATAGGGTTATAATTTTGAATAGTATTGCTTGCCTTTACGGGATGTTGTGTGTGTGCGTGTATACCATGAGGTATACACGATTATTGTTTATCGTAAATATGTATGGATAGGTATATGTAGTAGTATACTAATTATATGTAAATTACAATGGTGTGAATATATTTTATGTGTGTCTATGTTTTGGTGTAGATACGTGGTAATCATATAAGAATGTAGGTATGTTATACATGCAATGAGTATGCGTGTAGTAAATGTGTATGTGACTATACGATGTATGCATGTATAAGATAGTGTAATATGATTGAATACGCGTACTGATATTTGTAATATTATTATAGTATGTAAAGTGATTGCATTATAGGGGTGTTACTTGACTAAATATAAAGTGTGATTGATGTTATTGTGTGTATATGATAGCATGTGTTTTTACCTGACATTTACGGCTCTGACGGCCAGACAAAAGCACCCTTGACACGTTCTGCCCAGATGCCAAATGTCAGATCTCTGACATCCTGACACCGCCAGATCAGCAAAAGCAACCGACTCCAGCTGCCTATAAATACCTCCTTACATCCAAGCGAGAAAGGGGTTTGTAAGGTCCCTGGCTATGAAAAAACACTAGAAATGGGGTTGAATAGTGTTTATACAATTTAAAATGATAATTACACCAAATTAAATTCCTAACCAACAATAAGTGCGGAATGAAAATAAACCCTAAAAATGAAACAAAGCAAACACAATGATGTTTCAAGGGTTCGGATTACCCAAATGAATTCCCGACTTGTTCACGGTAATCCTATGTTCCTTCCAACCGGAAACCACCGGATACTCAAGTTAGAACCCTAACTTGAGGTTCCCTTAAAACCCACTTGTAGCAATCCTACAAGTGAAATCGAAGTACACTCGATGTCCTTCCCTCCCACAACTTACGAGCAAGCAAAACACTCTCACAACCCGAGAGTAAATCAAATAAAGAGAGTTATGAAATATGAAATACAACACTTTCATTCACTTATACCTTGAAGTAGAACTTGAATGAGAGTGTGTTGTGTGTTGAATGACTCTCTTGGAAGAGAGGAAAGCCCTATCTATTGACTGCACCAAATGCCTACAAGATTTCTCTTTGGTTCTAGGTTGGAGAGCAAGAGATTGAAAGATAAGAATTCAAGTGCTTTGGGATTGTGAGAGCTTGTATCTTGGAAGATTGAAAGCTTGAATGTTTAAGCAAATGAGTCTCAAGTGAGTAACCTCTCAATGGAACAGTAGATGCTGGCTTTATAGTTTTCTCACAACCCACAAACAGAATTCCCAAAAGCCCCTTTGAAATCCATGGAGAAAAACCCAACGGATAGAATTTGCACACGCAACAGTCGACTGTTGAACAAAACACGGTCGACTGTTGCACTATGTCAGAGGGTAGCTGAGAATTCAAACGGTAACTTACCACGTGGATAGTAGACTGATGAAGAGAAGACACTCGACTGTAAATCCAACAGGCGACTGTAATTCCTTTTACAGATAACTAGCCACAATCTGGGTAAGTTGAGAAAATCTCAGAAAAGTTTGGAAAGATAGGACAGGCGACTGATGAAGAGAAGACAGTCGACTGTAAATCCAACATGCGAATGTAATTCCTTCTACAGGGGATTGTCACAAACCCTGACATTTTCCAGATAGTTAAGTCTGCAGAGAAGCTCAAAGACAGACGACTGTTGAAGCATTGACAGTCAACCGTGCCATTGGACAGTCGACTGTAAATACACCATCAGTCGACCGGCACTAGAATAAGAAATATTCCAGAGAGCAAGTCCTGCAGAAGAATCATGGACATGCGACTGTGGAAGCATTTACAGTCGACTGTTCCTTGGACAAGCGACTGTAAATACAACATTAGTCGACTGGCCAGATGAAACTGATAATGATCTTGGGTTGAAGATAGACAAGCGACTGATTAACAAATCACAGTCGACTGTCTCTTAAACAGGTGCATGTGAAATGTACAGCAGTCGCCTGAAAGAGTTAAAGCTTAGAAAGCCCAAAAATCTACTGATTAAGTATGTGCATAACAGGTGACTATAGAACAAAACACAGTCGACTGTTTTAAGACAGGTGACTGTAAATCGTTCAGCAGTCGACTGCTGAAATCACAACATGCACATTCTTGAGAGTTATGAATTGGAGTCTAAGAAAAATTGATCTAATGATTTCCTAAGACTGAAATGAGGATGTGTGTGTGCTCCATCAAAGTTCTACGTCTAAGCTACATACTAGAAGAGAAAAAGAAGATTACATTTGTAGAACTCTCTCTTCTATCCAAAGTATGATCTTGAAGTCTTCTATGAGCTTCAATCACCATCTTTGATCATCCATTCCACTTCTCTCGCTTTCATTGATCTTTGAGTGTCATCCAATGCTAATTGATCTTCAAGATATGCTTAGGCAATGGATTAGCTGCAAATAGGGGATTCGTCATAAGTATTTATGTTTACTCATCATTAACACCAAGTAGGGAGAGGTCCAATACTCAACATTCTCCCCCTTTTTGATGATGACAAACAAACGTAAACAAAAGGATAAATAATTGTGATTAAAGAAAACTTACTCCCCCTACGATGCCAATCAAGTTAGTCAATAAATATAATGGCATCTATAGATCAATTGAAGTAAATGAGTAAGACATAAATGAATGGAATGATTTTCTTGAAATCATGAAATCTAGGATTTTATAATCCATGTCCATTATATCTTACTCCCCCTGAATCTAAGGAAAATTCAATCTTAGATTCAAGTTAAGAATTAGACTTTACTTAGCACATATATTATGATATGTTTATTTCTCTCTGATGTGTGTGTGTGTATTTTATATATTCACACACGTCTTCTTTGTGTTTTTCCGTTATTTTCCGCCGTCCCGAATCCGTTTTCTCGTGTTTTCTAGTTTTCTTTCAATTCTCCATGTTTTTGTGTGTTTGCAGGAGATTGCCAGCATATGGGACACATAACGAAGATATCATAAGTCCCCGGAGCAACGGGAGGAGTCACGCGCGATCCAGGGGTCAAACGACCAAGATTGCCATCTTTCAGCCCCCCACCCGATCGGTTGGACACAGCCAACCGATCGGGTGATGCACGTGTGTCCGACCCAGACGCAAGCTGAGGCAAAGTGAAGATCAACCAACCGGTTCGACGACCGGTTCATCCCATCAGAGTTCTCGGGAAATTGGAGCTGTATTCCAACCGATCGAGTGACCATCTCCCGATCGGTTCATCTGTAGCCGATTCTTCCGAACGACGACCCAGAGAGCTCACCTGACGTCCGCTGACTGTGCCAAATCGACTGAAGCCTCTGTTCTTTTGGGCAATAATTTCCAACCGATCGGTTGATTATTCAACCGATCGGTTCACCTGATGACCGCAAGATCCAAACGATGACCCGCTTGCGCCAACCTGACCCGTCAACCGATCGGTTCACCTGATGACCGCAAGATCCAAACGATGACCCGCTTGAGCCAACCGGTCGGGTCAAGCGAGCGGGTGAAGTTTCTAAAGTCCGCGGCCGAAGAACGTAGCAGCTCACCTGATCGGTTGATTCTTCAACCGATCGGGTGAAGTCGTTTTCTATATATAACTGCCCTAGGTTTTCAGAAACGAGAGCTGTGTATTTTTCCCTGTTTTTTCTCTATTTGTGACGGCTGGAATTTTATTCTTATTTGTAAGTGTTCTGATCTTTATGAAACTTTGATATTATCTTAATAGCATTGCTACTACTTCATTTCAATAGCACGATTATGATTTCTACGGTCAATTTTCATTTAGATCGCTTTTTAGCTAAAATGTGTGAGTAGTTCCCAAATCTTGGATTTTGGTGGAAACCCCTTCGTGGTTTCTCCCTAATGCGTCCATATAACTAGGATTTCGATAGGGATTAGGAATTTATTGGTTACACGGGGTGTTTTATTGTCATCGGTGGGAAAAAGACCGCCTTTGACCGTTGGGCCAAGGGGGAATAAACTTGGCGGTTGACTCCCTAGCCATAGCTCACGCCCTTAGCGTAGACATCGAATCCTTGCGCGTGGGAACAGCAGGATGAGATGTTAGGAGTTATCGTTACGAGCTTAGTGCTCCCAGAGTCGGTCAGTGTTAATAGACATGGGAATGCCCACTGACCGAACCCGGGTAGTCCGGCGTATCATCCTGGGCACCGACCGAAATATCGGGCCCATGGGACGCTGCTATCACTCTTAGAGGCAACGTCTCACCATTAAACCCTAATTCCGATCGTGTTCCTATCTGTCGGTCGTAGTAGTGAGAACACATAATAGGGTGGAAACCGAAGTCCTGGGTTTCCCTTTATATTGTTTATCCTTCGTATTCATTTTATGACAAACCAACGACCGATTCGGGCTAGCTCACCCATAGGGTGAACCGGTTCCTCTCTGACACAAGCACAACCACGCCTCCCTGTGTTCGACCCCCAAGGCACACTACAACACCGAGCGCTTGTGGTATAAATATTTAAATCTGGTATCCCCAATCATATTGCACACTTGCATGCTCACAACCGAGGGGACGTCAAGCTTTATGGCGTCGTTGCCGGCGAGGCAACATGCTTGTTAATTTCAGGACCTTTTGAGCCCTTGAGTCTAGCTCATATCCCTATCTCGTGATAATTTTTGCATTCTACTTTTTTATTTTTATTCTCTATTTTTTATCTTTTATTTTCTATTTTTATCTGTTTCTATCCCACACTTGATTCACGTGTGTTTGTTGCTTTTCATGCGCAGGAACACAAGGAGTCTTGACGACTTGATTCCTGTTGATCCGGAGAAAAACGCCACCCTGAGGCGTCTGGTCGCAGAGAAGAGAAGAAGAGAAGAGTCTGAAGCCATGGGGGAGAATACCCCACCGCATAAGTCCCTGCTGGAGTACTCGATGCCATCCATCGGGTCCACCTCCTTCATCCGACCTCCTGCTATTACGGCACAGAGTTTTGAGCTCAAGTCGTCGCTAGTGACGTGGATCCAGCAGGATCAATTCTCTGGGGCACCCATGGAGAGCCCTATCGAACATCTGGACTCCTTTCTAGAGAAGTGTGACACATTCCGGATTAATGGAGTCACAACTGAAGCAATCCGACTGAAGCTATTCACCTTCTCTCTGCGGGATAAGGCCAAGCAGTGGCTTAGGGGAAAGGACCCGAACACCTTCAACACTTGGGAGAAGCTCTCGAATGCGTTCTTGACTAAGTTCTTTCCTCCGGGGAAGACAATGAAGTTGAGTAGTGAGATCTCCTCCTTCTCCCAAGCCAGCCACGAGTCCCTGCATGAAGCTTGGAAAAGATACAAAGAAATGCAGCGGAGATGTCCTCATCACGAGCTTCCAAAGTGGCAGATAATTAATCTGTTTTATAATGGATTGAGGGATGACTTAAAATCTTCGATGGACGTCGCGGCTGGGGGTCCTTCATGTCTAAAAGTGAAGAAGATGCCGGGAACATCTTAGAAAACATGGCATCGAACAATGAGCGGTGGTGCGATGAGCATGCAACGCCCAGATCTGGAGGAATTCACAGGGTCGAGGATGTCGACAAGTTGTCTAGCAAATTCGATTTTCTATCGACCCAGATCTCAGCACTCATGGTAGGAGCTGGTGGTGCCGGCACCCAACAAGTATCGGCGGTGGAAGCGGAAGTCCTGGGAGACTTCGAGGGTGGTGACATTTCGCCACCGATGGATCAAGCTAGTGCGATTTTCTTCAACCCGACGGGTAATGCGCCATATCCACCAAGGACTAGCTCGAATCCAGTTTATTCTCCCAATAACCTGAACCACCCCAATCTTAGCTATCGGGCACCTTATCAGCAGCCGCCTCAGCAGCAGCAACAACTAGTATATCAGCCGCTTAGGCAACAGCAGCAACAGTATCAGCAGTATCAGCAGCCTCCACAAGTATACCAGTAGTATCCACCAAGGAACCAGCAGCCCATGCAACAGCAGCAGCAGCCGTATGGCCAGCAGCGTGTTATCTCCCCGGTTGAGTCCCTCTTGACTCAGTACATTACAAACCAGGAGAAGATCAATTTGAAGCTGGAAATGGGGCAGAGGGCTCTCACTGACCAAGTAACCCAACTGGGGTTACAGGTGGCGAACCTTCAAAGGTCGCAAAATCAGTTGCCGGGTCAACCGGAAGTTAATCCGAGGGGAGCGAACCAAACTTTGGCACTAACGCATGATCATGCGAATATGTCCGCTATCGTCTTGCGAAGCGGGACACAAATTCCTACAAGAGTGCCCGCCAAGGAACTGGAAGCACCGTCGGTCGTAGAACGACCAATTGAAAAAGCTAATGCCAACGGCGCTTCGTCACCAAAGACAACGACTCCAGAGGGAGTCCCTGAAGAGGAGAAGAAGAAGGACAAGGAAGGGAGTCTGAGGGTATTTAAGCCCGTTGTGCCTTTTCCACAACGACTGGCCCAAGCCAAGATTGATGAAAAATATGGCAAATTCTTTGCCATGGTCAAGGATTTAAGCTTGCAAATCCCCTTCCTGGAAGCCATAGAGACGATTCCTTCATATGCGAAATTTTTAAAAGATTTGGTGACAAGGGGATCCAGAAAGGAGAAGGTCGTTCTCACGGCGGAATGCAGCGCCCTCATTCAGAGAGCGAATCCGCCCAAGCTAAAAGACCCGGGAAGTTTCTCTATTCCTTGTTCAATTGGGGAAGTGAAGATCCATCGGGCGCTCGGGGATTTAGGAGTGAGCGTCAGTTTAATGCCCCTGTCGCTATACAGGAGGATAGGGATGGGAGACCTGGAGCCCACGGGTATAACCCTTCAACTAGCTGATAGATCGGTCAAATACCCGATGGGAATTGTAGACGACCTACCTATTAACGTCGGCGGAGTGCAAGTGCCGGTAGACTTCGTGGTGATGGACATGCTTGAAGACACTCATACACCCATCATCCTTGGATGGCCCTTCATGGCCACCGCTGGCGTGCTAATAGACGTGAAGAAAGGGAAGCTATTCCTTAATGTTGGCGACCAACAGGTCGAGTTTGACTTGGGGCTATCAATGAAGCATCCTCCGGATGAACCTGGTTGCAATATGCTGGACGTAGAAGAAGAAAGAGCTGTGGAAGCCGGGGCCTGTGAAATTCTCTCAAGGAATCCCCCCGACAGCTTGGGGGCCTGGAAGAACATGTCGGTCTGAAGAAAGAAGAAGTTACTGGAGAAGCGGGTGCGTCACATACGATCCCTCCCGGATTCCAAAAAGCTCCTCCGATAAGGAGAAAAGGGAAAGAGCCCATGGGGCTTACCGGTGATGAGATCCGGATCTTAAAAAGAGTGGCGGTAGATGCCAATATAAGGGAGAAGCCTTCGGATACCATCAACGGAGGGAGGATCGTCAAGCAAGTCTACTTGTCACCGTCGACGACACCAAAGGCCACCAGTTCAGAATCTGATGGGATGCCAAACTTAGGGCATCACCCCCCCCCCCCCCCCCCCCCCCCCCCGTCCACCTTGAAAATCATTTACGGGCGTCGAGCAAACGACGTTAAACAACAGCGCTTCATGGGAGGCAACCCATGTTCTAAACCCTCATCTTTGTTTTTAGGATTATTTTTAGGTTTATTTTTTTTATTTTGTAGAATAAATTCAGTCACGGGAACTTTCGTCGAGAGACTTAGGCCATTTGTGAAATTTTGCAGGAAACAAGCCCTCAACTGATCGATTGACCACTCAACCGATCGGGTGAGATGTATCAGACAATGGCATGTATCTGTTCTCCAGTGAACCGGTCGGGTGAAACAAACTGAGACCGGGTGTGTAACGACCACTTTTCGTTGTACGTTGTTCGTGCACGTGCTTTTGGCTGTGCACGCGTCTATTTTAGACTTTGCTTAACTATGAACACTTTGTTGCGATATGCCGTTGTGAACGTCTCTGAGAGTATTAAATAGTGGCACTATTTTGGAACGATGTTTCTCGAGTCGTTTTCCCACAATTTAATCGTATTCGATGAGACGTTGCGATTTTCATTTTTGACGGGAAACGTTTCGATTTTTAGTTTCGTCGTCCGACATCGAAATTGAGATCCGTCTTCTTAGTTAGCTCACTTTCGTCAGCACGATCACCTCGATATTTATTTTATAATTTTTGGAGTTTATTTGACCACTTTTATATTTTTAACAAGGTTTATAATATTTTTAATAATTAATTTTTATATTAATTTCGGCCAAAGAAAATTTATTTGAGTTTAAAACGTTTCAAATAATTTTTGAGCCAATTTCCAGCTCATTTGGGCCCCACCTAAGCCTTGGGTGAGTTGGAGTTGGTGAGATTTGAATTTTAAATTATTTTAAACTCCTAATCTCATTAGGATTAGCCCTAGACCTAGTCAACCCATCTACACTATATAAACAACCTCTAGGAAGACCTATTTTCGCAAGAAAATAACCCTAGCCGCTCCCAAAACCCAAATTTGACGTTGCGACGAATCGTCGCAACCTTGCGACGAACTTCCCCCACACCGACCGAGGAAACATGCCCATTTTCCCCGCACCGATCGATGCCCCGCCCGCACCAAGCTTCGCACAGCCGCTCCGCATCGCCCCGCTTGCATCCCCGTGTCCGACCGAGAGAATCTCTCGGTCAGACCGAGGGAATTCCCCGCTCCGCTCTGCACCCGCACCGCTGCAAGCCCCCGCTCTGTCGCTCCGCACCACTCCGTGCCCGACCGACGCTCTCGCCCGCATCGCCCGCTCTCTGCAACGTTGCAACGGTTGCAACGTTGTAGCACCTAAGCCCCTGCATCCAAGGCACCCGACCGATGGCCTCCCCCGCTTCGACCGAGAGGACCAAGCCCCGCACCGACCGCAGCGCTGCACAGCGTCGTGCGCTGTGTCTGACCGAGCTAATCTCTCGGTCAGGCTAGTGTCCGACCGAGAGCCACTCGTCGCAACCCCGCACCCGTCGCACCGCTTGCCACCGTGGGCCCCCCAAGTTCTCCAGAGGTATTGTGGGTCCCCCATAGATCCATAGGACTACTGTGGGCCCCACCAAGGTGCTTCCTCTTCGACGATTCGCCGTGTACGACGTTGCGACACGTTGTAGCCCGTCGTCGCACGTGCTAGCTTTGGAATCTGGACTCGTCACTACAGTTGATGCTCTGAACTTTCCAGCGAGGAATCTATATTGGAATCTGGACTTGGAGTGCGTTCTTCTATTCCAACCCCTGGCGTCGCTACCGGACGCCAGTGTAGCTTTCGCGTCGTGTTGAGGTAACGCTTTGCACCCTTAGGACCCCCAACCTATTGCCTGCTAATCAAGACTAAAATTGATGTTTTTAAAATGTTTTAAATGTTTTAAATTCACTAATCAAGATTAATAATATGGACTTTAGGCCGGTGGACTTGTGCACGTAGGTTATTTGTGACTTGGACTCTCTTGGACGGTGTTTCTCAGACGTCGTACTTGCAGGCAAGTGAAACTTGCCAACTCTTGTGTAGGGCCATGTTTTTAGGCCACTTCCTTGCTTTCAGCGTAAAAGAGACTAGTCAGTGAAATGATAGCTGGCTAGACGCCTATTTGATCTAGTTTGACAACGAAACTAGATCCGTCACCTTAATTGATCTAGCTTGACAACGAAGCTAGATCCAACTCTTTAACTTGTTGATCATGCATACTAAACTGTCATGTTTACTTTCCTTACTTGTTCCCTTTTCTACCTGCCATGCCATGTCACTCATGCCTTGAATGTTGCATTCGTAGCACACGCTACACACTTGTACTTGCTTGTCCTGGCTAGGTGCACCCCTATGCCAACATGAAAACACTTCCTGGCTCGTGATCCAGAAGCGAGCATTCCCGTTCGGGGGTAAGGCCCTGGCTCGATACACGTGGGAGGGGTAAGAGTTAAGCGGCCAATCAGCTGGGAGTCTGCCTGATCCGCAACTGCAGCTGTAAGGCGTAAACTCTGGGTTTGGGGTGGAGTTAAGCGACCAATCAGTGTGAAAGAAAGCCATTTCAGTTGTAAGGCGTAAACTCTGCACATGACATGACAACATGACTAGAGAAATCCTTGTAAATGTTTATAGTCTGCCACACTTGCCATGCCATGCTAGTTTACTTGTTGTTTTTCCTTTTCCTGCTGCACTCATAACTTTAACTGCCATGTCATTGCATCATGCTAGAACTACTAGGTTGCTTTACTTTCAGTTTCCTTGCACAAGTCTCTTGTAGACTTGCTGACATGTGCCCCTTGCTCTTTTGGGTGTCACATGTTAGACCTTGAGCCAGAGACCGTTGCCGAGTACGTGATGTTTTGCTGACGCTGAGCCTGAGTCCATGTCTGCCCAGGAGGATTTTTGTGGACAACGGTGACCTTCTTGCTGACTTGCTGAGTTTTCTTTTGATTTAGGTTTTGTTGTTAGTTGTCGGTGCGTGGCACCTTTGTATTGTACGTTGTACTTTTGTTGGCCATGTTTGGGCCTTTAGACTCTTTTCTTTTGGCCTGGTGGCTTTTTCTGTGATGTTGAAACTTATTTTATGGATATTCTGAGATATCTCTTTTGTCTCATTTCACTATTATTATCTTTGTTTCGTTCGCGTTGCAAGGACCTGCAGTTTTAAATTGGATTGACTCTTATCGGACTTACAGCTTTGCAGCTTCAAGTCTGAGCGGACCTTCTCACGCTTCGCCTCCATATTTTTGGGAAGCGGGGCGTGACAGGGTGGCTAATCGTGTGAGAAGTGCAGAAGTCTCGGGAAATTTGGGGATTTAATCAACCGATCGGTTGATATGAAGCATGGTCGTGTGACTGACCGGGTGAGCTGCACAGAAGTCTCGGGAAAAATTATGAAGCGGCTAACCGATCGGTTGAAAACTCAACCGATCGGTTCACCTGTAGCCTCTTTTCAACAGAATTTTCAATATAATAACCAACCGATCGGGTGAAAACTCACCCGATCGGTTCGACTTAAACCCTATAAATACCCCCCGCCCTCACCCGTTCATTTCCCCTCACCCGATTTCAATCTCCTTCGCCGTTTCGACTTCACTAAGCTCCAACCGGCCACGATCTTCCCTCAACCGACCCCCAAAGCCCCTCAATCGATTTCTCTACTTCCTACTTCCTTCCCTCCATCGATTTTCCTCTCTCCATCTTCCATTTAACCCTAGAAAAACCCCTAAGTTCCGCCCGACCTCCCCCATTTTTGAAAATTTGTTGAAGAGATGTGCCGCAGCTTCACACTCCCATCACTTGCACATCGTTGGGTGATCTACGAGCGAGGATCGTTATCTCTCCTGGGTAACTTCGCTCCTTAGCTCCATTTTAAATTTTGCCCTAGTATTACTATTTTGCTCGATTGCCTGTGTTTGTGTGCATTCATTATATCCTGCATTCACTCATGCACACACACTCACATGGCACGGGATCAAGATAAGGGTAAGAGTATCATGCGTGAGGAGGGGTCGTCTCGCAAGAGACGAAAGACCACACGTCCACCACACTCACACCCTCCTTCTGCACAGCCTGCACAACCCCAACCCCAACCCCACCAATTATCCCAGCTGAGAACCCAATGATGGGCCCGCATGGCTACCGTTTTCTGAGTCAAGAACAAAAAGATTTTTATCATAGACTCGATGCACGGGGACACATATCCACCAAATTTGCCCATGCCCAGACGCTTATCGATCTCGGAGTATTCACCGAGGCCGAGACTCTCTTCACCAATTTAGGTTGGTTAGCTTTCCTGAATGCCACCGCGGTATCCTACCCCTCCCTCACACTCGAATTTCTATCCTCCCTTGTATGTGAGTCGGGCTCGATCGTCGTTTTCCGTGTCCGTAACAAAACCATTCGCACCCACCTGAATACTATTAATCACATATTTGGTTTTCCCATCCTTGGGGACGACGCTATCCGTCCCTACGGGTATCCCCCCGAATTCGACGTCGATCAATTTTAGTTTCGCCTCACCCTACATGATCACTATCTTCGAGGTAAGGCCAATGCCTCCTCCATCATTCACCCCATATTCTGTCTGGCCTACCGAATCATATCTTGCACATTCTTCCCCAGGGATGAGTCAGGTATCGTGACCGTCCCTAATCTTTTTATTTTGTGGGCCATGACCTTTGCTTTTGTTCGCAGTGATGACGGGATTGCTTTTAGGGCCCCTGCCATTCCCATTCATACCTGTGCTTGGCTTATTCACAAGCTGTTTGAGATTAGCCGCGCTGGCAAGGGCAAGCTTTGTTGCAGGGGCCTTATTACTATCATAGCTTCTTATCCCCAGTTCAATATTTCCATCCCCCTGAGATTTGCCTACTGCCGCAGGACCTACACGTCTAGATCTTGATGTCCTGCGGCACTTACACATGATCAAGCCCCGCCCTGATGGTCGTTTCACTTTCCACTATGGCCACCCTCTGCTTCTTATACCATTCTGCCCAACCCCGCTCGCATGACTATCCAGCTTGTGGCAGATTGGACATTCCCACCTGACCCTGACTTTCTAAGGGGGTTACGTCTTCCATTTATCCTGGGCGCACACAGACCACCTTCCCCTGCCGCCCAATTAGGCGAGCAGGACATCCCTGCGTCCCGAGGAGACCCCGGGGCTGGGCCTAGTAGTACCATCCAGGCTTCTGTCCCCACCACCACCGTCACCACCTCTCCGGTCCGTACGACCACCTCCTCCTCCTTTCGTCAAGCCACCTCTACCCGCCTCCGTCTCGAGGCTGAGTTAGCTACACTGCATGCTGGCGCATCCTCCTCCACCTCCTCGGTCCCATCCTCTTCCATCTTCACTCACCCACGTTTCCTCACACTTGAGAGGAACGTGGCCACCATCCTCCGCATTCTCACTCACGTTCATGGACCACCTCCTCCCTCACCACCACCTTCACCCCCTCGACGATCTTCCCCTCCACCATCACATTCTTCACCTCCATCATCACATTCCTCACCACATCCATCACCCCCTAGGCGACCATCCCCTCCCACCACCACTTCCATTCCCACCACTTCCTTTACACCCACAGTTTCCATTCCCTCCTCTTCACATCCACTCACGACCACTTCTGTCGCCCCCACAGATCCTTCACCATCCACTTCCATCACCCCGTAAGTGCGACGCAAGAAATTGCAGGTGAGATCTAGATCACATCCCCCACCTTCCTCTCCTACCCCGTACCTACCCCATCCTCCACCACATTGGTCGCCATTTCACTCCCACTCACCATCACCACCACCACTCCACCCATTATTCACACCTCCACACCCACCGATCCATCACCTCGACCACTTTCTCCACTTCTCCGCACACCCGTCACCTCTCCCCTCCACTCCCCCGCATCCCACACATCTTCCACTGAGGAGGACGAGGACGATTCCTCTCCTGCTTTTTGATTTCTTTTTCTTTTCCGATCTTCCCCCATGCATATTTCTGCATTTTCATGATCATATCATATTGCTTGCATTGTCATGTCTAGCTTGGGGGAAGTCAATTTTCCTGTGTGCTATCGTATGATGTTCTCTATGTGTGCTTGTTTATATATGTCGTGTGGTGTGATTTTCTATCTTTTATTTTCTGTTTATATGTCACATGGTGTGATTTTCTCTATTTTTCAGTTTCGTATGTGCGCATTTCTTGTTTTTCATTTCTTTTTGTGTCGGTGCGTATTTCCCCCCCCCCCCCATTTCATTGCCCTCCCTTATTTACTTCTATTGCATTGAGGGCAATGCAAGTTTCATCTTGGGGGAGTCGCACTTCGTGCATCATTTATGTCTTTTTCTTCGTTTTTTTGAGTCGTTTTCTTCGTGTTTTTCTTTTTTCTTTTTCTTCTTTTTATCTCTTTCTCCTAGAGATGACCCCAAATGACGAATTGCCACAAAATCACACACACACCTAGCATGGCTTCGATAATCACATTCACTAACTGTAGGAAGCCGAGTCCTCTTGCATTTCGTGCATCGTGGGTCCACTTAGCTTTTATGTGAGTCGTGTGTCGTGACTAGCTTATAGTGTGCTTCTACTTTATGATTTTGATTTATATACATGTCCAGGAATGACCCCTAGATTATCATGCTTCGATTTGAATATGCGGTATTTGCTTCTCCTGTCTGCTTCTGTATGCATGAATATACTTATATCGTATGCTTCATTTCGCATGTGTCGGGATTCCACAATTAGGACTAGGATAACCCATTTAGCCTATGCTCTGATTAGCGAAAAATCTCCTTTGCCCAAGTGTTTAGAATCCGATTTCTTTTTTATTTTACTTGGTGCAAATGCCCTCGTCGTGTACCATTCTCCCACTTGGGAGAGTACACACATGTATATACCCCAAAATCCAAAAATCCAAAAAAAAGAGAAAAGAAGAACCCAAAAAAGGAAAAGAGAAAAGAAAAAAAAATACATATATGTATAGCCAAAAATCCAAAAAAAATACATATATCCAAAAGCCAAAAAAATGTGCGTGAATATTTTCCTACCTACCGAGAATAAAGGGAAGGCGAGAATTTGCACCGAGTGTTCTACTCCACATCATCTCAACCCCCATCGTTTTCGAAAACACTTGGAATAGGGACTTTCTAGCTATTATCTAGGCGATAGTGTGGTGATTTCCTAGTCCCTAGATGTGGAGTCCCTGACACATGATACGTTCCGATTCTTACTTTCTTCTCATGCATGCTTGAGCTATATATTCACCTCTTATTTCGAATCGAATCGATATTTGGGACTTTTCTTGGATTTGTGTATATGGAGCTTATTGCACAACGTAGGTAGTGACACCGTCTGCTAGCACGTGACCACACTTACTCGCGCTTCACCGCGTGGAACCACGACACTTGTCTGGACTCGTATTCCTTGGTTTAGTGTTGTGGTTTGTCGTTTGCTTGCTTGGTGTGGCATTTTTGATTTTGTTGGCCCTGACGGACGATTTAGGATTTTGATTTCTCTTTTTCTCTCTTTCTCTCTATTTTCTCCCTCCGAGCTCCTACTCTCACTCGTCTTCCTCTAGGACGAGGAATGGTTCAGCTTGGGGGATTTTGACGTGTGTGTATATTTTATATATTCACACACGTCTTCTTTGTGTTTTTCCGTTATTTTCCGTCATCCCGAATCCGTTTTCTCGTGTTTTCTAGTTTTCTTTCACTTCTCCATGTTTTTGTGTGTTTGCAGGAGATTACCAGCATAAGGGACACATAACGAAGATATCTTAAGTCTCCGGAGCAACGGGAGGAGTCACGCGCGATCCAGGGGGTCAAACGAACAAGATTGCCATCTTTCAGCCCCCCACCCAATCGGTTGGACACAGCCAACCGATCGGGTGATGCACGCGTGTCCGACCCGGACGCAAGCTGAAGCAAAGTGAAGATCAACCGACCGGTTCGACGACCGGTTCATCCCATCAAAGTTCTCGGGAAATTGGAGCTGAATTCCAACCGATCGGGTGACCATCACCCGATCAGTTCATCTGTAGCCGATTCTTCCGAACGACGACCCGGAGAGCTCACCCGACGTCCGCTGACCGTGCCAAGTCGACTGAAGCCTCTGTTCTTTTGGGCAATAATTTCCAACCGATTGGTTGATTATTCAACCGATCGGTTCACCTGATGTCCGCAAGATCCAAACGACGACCCGCTTGCACCAACCGGTCGGGTAAAGCGAGCGGGTGAAGTTTCTAAAGACCGCGGCTGAAGAACGTAGCAGCTCACCTGATCGGTTGATTCTTCAACCGATCGAGTGAAGTCGTTTTCTATATATAACTACCCTAGGTTTTCAGAAATGACAGCTGTGTATTTTTTCCCTGTTTTTTCTCTATTTGTGACGGCTGGAATTTTATTCTTATTTGTAAGTGTTCTGAACTTTATGAAACTTTGATATTATCTTAATAGCATTGGTACTACTTCATTTCAATAGCCCGATTATGATTTCTACAGTCGATTTTCATTTAGATCGCTTTTTAGCTAAAATGTGTGAGTAGTTCCCAAATCTTGGATTTTGGTGGAAACCCCTTCGTGGTTTCTCCCTAATGCGTCCATAGGACTAGGATTTCGATAGGGATTAGGAATTTATTGGTTACGTGGGGTGTTTTATTATCATCGGCGGGAAAAAGACCGCCTTTGACCGTTGGGCCAAGGGGGAATAAACTTGGCGGTTGACTCCCTAGCCATAGCTCACGCCCTTAGCGTAGACATCGAATCCTTGCGCGTGGGAACGGCTGGATGAGATGTTGGGAGTTATCGTTGCGAGCTTAGTGCTCCCGGAGTCGGTCAGTGTTAATGAACATGGGAATGCCCACTGACCGAACCCGGGTAGTCCGGCGTATCATCATGGGCACCGACCGAAATATCGGGCCCATGGGACGCTGGTATCACTCTTAGAGGCAACGTCTCACCATTAAACTCTAATTTCGATCGTGTTCCTATCCGTCGATCGTAGTAGTGAGAACACATGATAGGGTGGAAACCGAAGTCCTGGGTTTCCCTTTATATTGTTTATCCTTCGTATTCATTTTGCAACAAACCAACGATCGATTCGGGCTAGCTCACCCATAGGGTGAACCGGTTCCTCTCTGACACAAGCACAACCACGCCTCCCTGTGTTCGACCCCCAAGCCACACTACAACACCGTGCGCTTGCGGTATAAATATTTAAATCTGGTATCCCCAATCATATTGCACACTTGCATGATTACAACAGAGGGGACGTCACTCTCCCCATACGGCATTATCCAAAAGGTGGGAGTATAATAACAACAATAATGCTAAATAAGTACTAAAACAATCATGAGAGTCTCAAGATAGAGTGTATATCAAACGCGATGCCAACAAATTTTTGGAGAAAAATAAATCACATAGGGGGCATCTTAAGATATACAAACCAAAAACTCATAAAACACAAGAAATCTTTGTTGATTAAAGAAATGAGAATCCAATATCAACATTACAAGCCAAGTGATAAAATCGTCTCAAATCACATCATATATATGAGATAGCATACAAAGAGACAATATCAAAAATTTCACACATATAAGACAAACATGTGACAAAGTGTGAAACACAATATGAAGTAAACGCATTTTCATATATAAATGATCCAAAGATACATGAATACAAAATACATCTATAACTCTGTGTATATCGACAAAATGTGATCATCATACAGACATCAAAATACAAACATCATCCATCAGTACTAAAAACAACAAGATACAGACAGACACCAATACCATACAAAAAAATATCCTATGGTGAGTCTATCCATGGCAACATCATTCAGCATCAGCCAATCTGGATGACAGATGGGTCTGAAGGGTGACCAGATTGCTGGAACATCAGTCTGGTGGAGCGACGAGTCGGGCACGCACGAGCCTTCTGCTTGGAAGACGACGCACCAGCTGCAGGAGTCTCCACGGGAACAGGCACAAAGGGTTGTACAGCAGTATAAAAAGGCGCAAAGCCTGGAGGAGGGGGGCAGCCGAATGGGAAGTATCCTCGGAGGGAGGTAACATGGCCTGGAGAGCGGCCGAAATAGGAAAGCAGCGATGTAGGAACGACTTATACTGAAGCTCAGAAAGAAGCAAGAGCTTCTGATCCATGTTGAAGACTTGTGCTTCGAGCGAAGTAACTCAGTCACTCATCTGAGCAAGGAGAAAATCCTCAAGTGGAACAGACTGTGGAGAAGAGGGTGGTTGGTCAGCTGGCGGAGGAGTGGGTTCAATGACATTGGCTGATGGAATAGGGTCAGCAATAGAGATACCCAAATACTCCCCTGAAGACGATGGACTTGCTGGATCCATGAATGTCGATCGAAAGAGACTAGGGCACAAACGAATGATAATAGACGAAGATACCTAATCTGAAGAGAACGACGGAGAGGGAGACAATCGACCAAAGCAATAGACGGATCAGAGGAGTGATCGGTGAGTGAAGCTTCGAATCGGAGTGGAAATCGACAGCAACAGTAGATTTCGAAAGGAGGAAGACGAGGGAACTGAGTCGAATGAGAGAGAAAATTATCTGACAAATCGACGGTTCTCGACGTTATATGAAAGCGTCCAAAGAATCTGGGCCATAGGATCGAAAAATCGACGGCTCAAATAAATTTAGCGAACCGCCACAGTAGTTGACAGTCGACTGATGAACAATTGTCAGTCGAATGGTTGATAAGATAGACATAAGCTTGGGTTGACAGACAGTCGACTGTTGCGTAATTTATAGTCACCTGTCGGAGAGACAGTCGACTGTAACTTAGACATC
>JAULAV010005937.1:0-25002 GCA_030789695.1 Scilla litardierei
AGTGACGAGAAGGTATAATTTCTATCCCTCTTTGCATTTCATTGCATACCTTCATAGATTTTTTTTTGTGCTTGATTTATTTTGGTTTGTGTGCTTGCATGGATGATTTTTAATGTTTTTATTTCTGGAAAAAAAAATTGAAAAATCAAAAAAATCAAAAAAAAATGTGTGCTTATTGAATCCTCTTTTGAATCTCTTGAGTGATATTGTATGAATGATCAATTCTATCCCTTGTAGAAGTCAATTCATTATTGTTGTAGCTACATGAACATGATGTTATTCTTTTTAGTAGCCATGACATGTCTCATAAGTTTCAAATTTGACTTCTACACCTACATTTGCACTTTCACGATATTTGACTTTTTAGTGCTTTTGGAGATTCTTTTGAAGAATAATGGAAAGTGAATGTAGGAATGATTAATTTCTGAAATTTCTATGGGATATGATGTGTTTAGCCATGAATTAAAATTGAGCACAAAAGAATTAAAAAAAACGATATTTGCTCCGTATGAAAAATGGATACACTTAATGGCTAAAACACAACCCACGAGTATCCAACTTGTGCTACATGGGTAATCATTAGCGTTGGTGTATATAACTCGTCAAGCAATGCCACCCCACATTTAAAAGTCCTTTTAGGCTATGTTTCGGGGATCGGTAACTTGAACTCATCTTAGATGAGGTGGGAAAAGTCAATCCTAGTGATATTCATGAAAAATGGAAAATGTGGATTGTTTGGGTTGATTTTCTGATATTGAATCTCCTTTTGCACTTTACTGTCTATATCTTTTCACTTACACAAAGGAGGAGAAGTCTTGGTATGAAATTCTATGAACTTGACTTGTCTATTATTTGGAATGCTCATACAAATTACACGCTACTTCTAATAATGATTTATTTTTGCATGTGATATTTTTGTGACTTCATTAATCCACTTTTGGTGATTACAAAGAGGGAGAAAGAGAAAGAAAAGATTTTGACGGCTTTGATGCTTGGTATTGATTGACAGCTTTGGTATTATTCGTTGAAGGGGGAGCTTGGAAAATACTTGAATGTATGGTGAAGGGGGAGCTTGAGAGAAGGGGGAGCATGCTATTGTATTTGTTATTTGTTTGTGCATGCCATGTTGTAATGCTTGAAATATTGACACACCTCACACACCCATTCTTAATGCTCAAATCTTTTATGGGTTTGTCATCACCAAAAGGGGGAGATTGTTGGAAGCAACGATCTAGGAACTTGGTTTGATGATGACAAACGTGTCGGTATATCTCATGTGTGTGCTTAGTGTGTTTCAGGCTTGGCGAAACAATATATTCTCGATATTTGGCGGATTTTCTATTCGTATAGCACATTGGGAGAGATGGAGTGTTTGTGCACAAAGAAGTGTGACTTGGTCAATGAAGAGCAAAATTTGGACTTGGTCCAATATGGGATGAGATTGGCTTGATCAAATCTTTTAGCAAGATTTACCAATATTTGAATTCTTCCTAATCCCATTAGTATTGCTATAAGATCAAATAAGAATCCCAAATTGATTGACTCAACCCTATCACTAGCCAATTTCAAAATTCCTAGTTGGTTGTGTCCTCATCCTAGTCAAACTCTATCACATTCAAATTCCTTAGCCAAAAACATCCCATAGCCATACAAATTTCTTGGCCAAAACAAATCCTATCCATTGCCAAATATTAACAACACCCTAGCTCTAGCCTATATATAAACAATTTTGAGAGGGTGACATTGGCGCGGCTATCAAATATTTTAGAGGAGAGGGCCACATTGTTTTCGTGAGGCAACTTGTGCAGCAATACAAAAGTTAATAGAGGGAGGCATACATCTCAAAAATTTCATGCGGCAATACAAATAAAAATTATAAAGAGGAGGCAACAAAATTGAATCAGAGCGAGCGGCTATCAAAAATAGAGTACGGCCGTAACAAAAAATTGTGCATCAATTCTTGCAAGCCAAAGCTTCGAAGAAGCCATCTTCATCTTGCCATCGTGGTGCCATCAAGCCCGCCGACCAATCTCCTCCATCTGCTACAAGGCCTCGACGACCCACACCAACAACTGCACGCTGAACCACCGTCGTATAATCCTCATCGTCGCCGTAGAAGCTCGAAGGGCTGATGAAGTCCACACCGTCAAGTGGAGGCACTCGCTGACGGAGTTGTTGCGGCCATCTCGAAGTCGGAGTTGCCGGTGAAGATGAAGACGCTCACCGTACGAAGCTGCCGATTGAAGACGGAGACACTCGCCGTACGAAGCTGCCACCGCCGCCACCACCGTGAAGCATTGAAGTGCTGCTGTCGCCGTTGCGACCGTCAAAGGAGTGCCGTTGATCTCGAAGTCGTCATCGAGATCTGATAGCTGCTGCTGAAGCTGCCATCACCGCCGACGAGACTCGAAGCAACTGAACGGCTTCGAACAGGCATTTTATCGAACACCTTGAGGGCGTGTCGAAAACGCTGATCCCCTCGAAGACGCTCGTCAGAGAAGAAGCCCGACGAAGTCGTCGTTGCTGTTACCGTGTCGAGGAAGTCGAAGAAGCGTCGCTGCCTCGTCAGAGTGAATGTTTGGGTGATTGCCGGCGTTGAAGCGAAGTTGAACGGAAAAAATCTCGCCACCGCATTGCCCTAGCACCGCGCTGCAGCTTGTATCGACGTTGCTGATCAGCACCTGCCTTGAAGTTGCCGTTGTCGAAGCCGCCGTCGCCGTGAAGAATGAGACGCCGCCGACCGCGCTGACGAACTCCACTGCGTGCGTAAACGAAGGAGAGAAACAGGGGTTCGTGGCTTATAATTTATTGGGGGTTGCTTTGTGCACAGGCCTAGGAAGTAAACGAATTGAACTGCTCTACTCCACACACCGACTACTACTTTTAAGGAGACTGCTGAGCGCACAGACTGCAATATATTGAGGATTGAACTTAAACTGCTTTGTGCACAGACCAGTGCATATCTTGACATCCAGGAGTCGGATTGAGACACTGTTTGCGTCAGATTGGAGCTGACGATGTGCAGATTGACAGAGACGCCTACACAGACACAAACTGAGAATTTCTAAACTCTAAACTCCTTTATTTGTGTCTTAGTGTAACGTTCTCTGTAGGGGAAACTTTTACCTATTTTGTGGACTATTTTGGGGCTTGTCTAGTTGGGACTAGACAAGTGGGACCCAGCTAGTTTGGGACTAGCTGGTAGAAAGCTTTGCTAGGATTGATAGTGAGAGGAAACACTGTGTGTGGGGTACTGAGAGTCTGGCGAGTGTAGAGGCGTAGAGGGTGCTCTGAGCGTGCTCTAACTTGTGACTTTGTACCTATTGCACTATTCAATCTAGTATTAGCTTTGGGGGCTGGAGTAGGTCGTTGGGACGACCGAACCAGGGTAAATCTGATGTGTACTCTGTGTCTGCTTTTCACTACTCTAGTTGTGCTCTTAACTGCGTGTGATTTCTCGTGGGTTGCACGAGAATTTTTTATTAGCCTATTCACCCCCCCCCCCCCTCTAGGCTAGGATCCAGATCCAACACGCAGAACACCGAGCAAGATGCACCTCGCCAACCTAGAGCGGTCATGCACATAGATGTGATATGTGGTGGTCCATCCTCAGGTGGTGCATCATCATCGGCCAGGAAGGCGTTTGCACAGCAAGTGATGACGACGGGCAGGGGCGACGAGGCGAAGCAAAGGAGAGTAGCTCGGCCCCCATCTCATTCTCAGACGACGACCTGGAGGGGGTCGAACTACTACATGATGACGACATCGTCATCGAAGCCCAGATTGGAACGGCCATAGTCAGCCGTCTCTTGATCGACACTGGGAGTTCGTGTGACATTCTTTTTATGTCGACGATCGAGAAGATGGGGTTGAGGCATGCAGATCTGAAGCCATGCACGGGACCGATTGTCAGCTTCACCGGCCACTCGTCTCCCATCACCGGAGTCATCACCCTGCCGATGTCTTTGGGGGAAGAGCCAATGATTGCCACTCGGATGATGCAGTTTGTTGTCATCGACATCGCCTCGGCATACGACGACATCATTGGGTGGCCATACATAACCGCCATCGAAGCTCTCCCCTCACTCCTGCACCAGATGGTCAAGTTCCTGACCCTATAGGGGGTCAGACAAGTACGATGGAGCCAAATATTGTCTCAGAGCTGCTACATCGGCTCCACCAAGCACAAAGCACCCAAGCAAGCCCAGCTGGTCAAAAACGGAAACCATCAGGAGGACTTCGAGGATCAACCGGGGAAGGTGGTAAGCTAGCCCGACACAGGAACATTTAGCCTTTACTTAAATATCATCTATAGTTTTGTAAATATAACTATCGTTTTTTATGCATATTCTCAAATATTTCCATCTCCATTTGGAAATTTCAGCTCTCGAATATTCTCTGACTCTGGGGTAGGCTGACAAGCTTCACCTTCGATAGGCGCCGGGTGGGTTAAGGACCAAGCTACGGCTCGCACCCTCCCTATCCCTCAACTCCGGGGTAGGCTGACGAGCTTCGCCCCCGATATGATCGCCTGATGGGTTAAGGAACGAGCTCCAACTCGCACCTTTCCATCCCTCAACTCCGGGGCAAGCTTAACAGCTTTTCCCTCAATAGGGTCACCGGGTGGGACAAGGAACAGGCGACGGCTCGCACCCTTCCCTCCCTCAACTCCTGGGCAAGCTTACGAGCTTCGTCCTCGATAGGCACTGGGTGGGTTAAGGGCCGAGCTATGGCTTGCACCCTCCCCATCCCTTAACTCCGGGGTAGGCTGATGAGCTCGCCCTCGATAGGATCACCGGTGGGTTAAGGAATGAGCTCCAGCTCGTACCCTCCCCTTCCTCAACTCTGGTCCAAGCTTGACAGCTTCGTCCTCGATAGGGTCGCCGAGTGGGACAAGGAACGGGCGACGGCTCAAACCCTCCCCTCCCTCAACTCCGAGGCAAACTTACGAGATTCGTCCTCGATAGGTGCCGGGTGGGTTAAGGACCGAGCTACAGCTTGCACCCTCCCCATCCCCTAACTCTGGGGCAGGCTGATGAGCTCGCCCTCGATATGATCGCCGGTGGGTTAAGGAACGAGCTCCGGCTCGCACCCTCTCCTCCCTCAACTCCGGAGCAAGCTTGATAGCTTCGCCCTCGATAGGGTCGTCGGGTGGTACAAGGAATGGACAACGGCTTGCACCCTTTCATCCCTCAACTTTGGGGCAAGCTTACAAGCTTCGGCCTCGATAGGCACTGGGTGGGTTAAGGACCAAGCTACGGCTCGCACCCTCCCCTCCCTCAACTTCGGGGCAAGCTTCGAGCTTCGCACTCGATAGACCTCTCAAACTCTGGGGCAAGCCTACGAGCTTCGCCCTCGATAGGTGCCAACTCCACAACATTCTGCTTCTCCTGGGCCTTAGCCACTCCCAAGCAGAAAGTTGGGGGCATACACACTAAGGGAAAGAGTGACGAACAAGAACACAAGCACAAAAGATAAACAATGCAAACTGCCTAAGGTATATTTCATTTAAAAAGTTGAAGTTAATACATTTACATAGTTTTTCTACAATAGGTTCGGCACATGGCTCCAAGATCGGCCCTACAAATATAACCACTCCCAAGATTAAGCAGCATCGCCTCCCTCTAGAGCATCGACCTCATCCTCTTTATTGTCGGAGGCCACGGTCAGCTTGGAGAAGTCTATCTCCAGGGAAGGGTACAACTTCGACAGCCGTGCTTCCACTCTGCTGAAGCCCGCCTGCATCCCTTCATCCAGGCCTTCCGCCCTCATCGACTTCATCATGGGGAGGTACTCCTCCTCCTGATATTTGCGGATAGCCGCAACCTTCTCAGCCTCCAGATCAATCTTCCTCAGTGTCTCCACCTCCCGCTTCAGTGCGGCAATCTCCATCCCCTTGGCCTCCATTTCCGTGGAGTGTTCGTTCAAGGCGGTGACCCTTCGATCCTCCTCCTCCCGAAGCTGCCGCTCGAACCCCGCCACGATCTTCTCCCACTTCTCGGTCTCTGCCCTATGGGCCTTATACCACTTACCTAGCTGCTCCAGCTGGTCCTTCGTATATCGCAGCCTCCTGGCGACTTCCTTAAATTGGGCCTCCAACGCCCGTAGCTTACCAGTGACTACCTCAAGATCAGCCTTCTTCTTATCGTGGTTCACCTTGAACATATTCATGGCGGTATGGCACTGCAAGGACACCATTGCCACGACCGCATGTAGGAGAAATAATAAACATAAGTACCCATGGAAGAAAGAAGACCGACAGCGTGGAGAAGTGAGCGACAAACCTGCATGTTGTGCCAGATCGCCGTATCATAGAGGTGCTTTGGACCAACCTCGACAAGGGACACCAGATCCCTCGGCAATAGGCTATTCTCTACCAGGCGGGCTATGACGCCGGCTTCATCAAACACAGACTCCATGTTGCCCACCGGATAGCTCACCTTGAAGAGTTCCTCCTTCGGGATAGCATGGACTTCGGCCTTCATTGCCTTGAAGCGGGCGAGCATCGACTCGCAGCTCGAATGCCCAGGTGCTCCCTGCTCCCAAGGAGGACATCCATAAGGCTAGCGCTCGATCGGAACCATGCAGGCCCACACTGCGGGGGCTGAGTCACCCAGCTCCGGGGTATCACCTCTCCCTCACCAGTGCCAAGGTTGACAGAGCTGCCATGCGCCGCCTTACCGACAGTATGGGTAGGAACGCTCACTGTAGGCGTCTCCCTCGCCCTCTTGTCTCGCTCGACCCTCTCGGCCCCAATGACCACCCCAGGGCCCCTCTTCTGCCCCGGCTTCCTCGCCAAGTCCTTTGTCGCCACCTTCTTGCCTTCTCCTGGGCAGAAGGCTCCTTGGTCGCCGGCTTCGAGGTCGTCGGCTCCTTAGCCCTCCTGATCAGCTCTTCCCACGAAAGGATCATGGCCGCACCTGCAAAGAGAACAAGGATCAGGATGAGCGTATATCGAGAAGATCACCCTTGATCAGGTTCGCATGCTTCCTGATCGCCTCGGGGATCTCCTCCAAATCCTTGGAGTTCTCCAGGTCTTGCCCCGCCAGCGGCACCCCCTTGTTCACTGAGAGATTCTGCGTCCCCCAGTTTGACCTCAACACCGAGTCCATCGGCATCAAGACGAAGACAAACATATCCCTCCATTCTCTCCCCTCGCTCGATACGTCAAGGAAGAGAGGCCAGTCGCTCCTTGCAAGAACACTGTGATACATCCCCTTCTTCCTCACCATAAAGTAATGCTGGAACAGCGATACGCTCGGACTTATCCCGCTGATAGTGCAGAGGACGACGAACCGAACCTTGAACCGATAGAGTCCGGTGATAGTTGGAAGAGAGGAAGCTCGAGGAGGTTCAGCAAGTGAAGGAGGTGGGGGTTGAGTGGAACCCACAAGCCGAGTTCAAATGTCGAGCAATAGACTCCAACTTCGTCGTCCCTCGGTGAGCAAACTCTCTCATGGGGTTCGGGGAGGCGAACCAAGAAAGGTGGTCGAATATAGTTGGAGCAGATCTCGGGGAGATCGATGGTGTTCGTTTTACACTGAATAGTCATGATCTCCACCAGAACTGTACCCCTGACTCTGTCGGAGCCCGATCCAAGCCCTCGCTCTCTCCTCCCAGGCTCTCCAAAACCCCCCTCAGCACTCGGATTGAAAGATGAAGAGCCGAAAGCCATTGACAGATTAAGAAGTTACCTAGAAAGGAAGAAAATCACCGGAGCTCTGATGAAGAGATGACCGACAACAGGGAACCCTCAAGAGCAAAGAAAAGAAGAAGAGAAGCGCTTTCAAATTCGAATGCGAAAATTCTCAACCGTTCCCTCGGCATCAGCCGATCTCGACTGTCAAAGGTGCACCACGTGGCAAGATCAGAAGCGGAGGCATCGCCTCAGCTTTACCCCAAGGCCGTACGCTGCACGTGTCGAGCTTCGGATGGCAGAGGTTCTTCGATATCCCCCCGCTACCGAATCGTCGTGATGACTTCAGAGATTCGGCGGTTGACTTAAATTTAATGCTACAACTGTCATCCAATGGAGTAGAGTGCATCATCCAAGCCGATCTGGACTTCCCGTGTCGAACTCAAATGACGGGGGCAATTGTTACGACCTCAAGATCGGCCCGGTGGATCTAGGCCCGCTGATTCAAAGCCCGAGTCTTGGCCTGCTGAATCTCCACAATGAAGCCAAGTTTGCTGAAGCATGGAGAAGCCTGCCGAGGTTCATGGAAGCTCGCCAAGCAGAACGACAAGCTCGCCACCAGAATCAGAAGAGTCCTCCAGCAGATCGCACGAGTCTATGCTAGCTCGCTTCCAGAGCAGCTCGCCCAACAGGAAGCTCGTCCAGACGCCACTCACCTACCAGTTCGCGCAAGGAGGAAGACGACACACCACTAGCAGTTCCACTACAGACAAAGTCTGACAAAAGCGCACATGGCCGCTTCGTCGCCTGACCACCTGTCGAAAGCACACCTAGCCGTTTCGCTGCCAGACAGCCTGATAAAAGCTCCATCTGAGATTTACGGCTCTGATGGCCTTACAAAAGCATGCCTAACACGTTTGGCCCTGACGCCAACGATCGGATCACTGACATCCTGACACCGCCAGCTCAGCAAAAGCAACTGACTCCAGCAGCCTATAAATACCCCCTTACCTCCAAGTGATAAAGGGGTTGGCTGGCTAATCTGTAAGAATTACTAACACATCAATTCACATTCAAAGCCGAGTATCCTCCACATATTCGTGCCTTCCACACTAGTCCGCCACGTAAGCGCCGATCTGCCTTTAAGATAGCCCTTCGTGTCTGACATATTTTCTTCAGTCATATACTGACTTAGGCATCGGAGGGGCTGCGGGCTGAAAGCCAGCCCGGCCTTTCTGACGGGTTGCTTCTCTTGTAGGAAGTTTGCCCTTGCTGCCATCTGACGAGTGACCTACCTCATCCTTCATCAACCAGCGAGTGACCTGCTCCATCTGATGGGCGAACTCGACATCTTCATCCTCAAACGTCGTCAGACCGGAGTTGGCCTCATCACCCCCCAAACTTGTAACCATCGTGCTCTTGGTTCCCCACATCAATACAAATTCATTGTAGCGGATTCTACCCCGCAACAGAATCTAAAAAAGCGTTTAAGCTTGGAGATCAAAATGATCAAGTATTCAAAAGAAAAGGCTAAATAAAATACTGAGAATTATCTCCAAAAGAATTTAGCACATGAATTAAAAATAGTAGCCTTTTAAATTGAAGAACAAAAAATCAAGCTTTGAGAACTTTTGAGTAATAGAGAGATTTCTTAGATATTGAAAATGTTGTATATAAAATTCTGAAATCCCATCTATTTATAGAGAAATAGTAGCACAAATTCTGTTCAAAATCAGCCTGAAATCAGCTCCAAAAGTCAACTAGAACGGCAACTAACGGCTAGCAAAAATCAAGGCAGATTTCCAAATCTGTTTTTAGTTGACCCAGGTAGTAGGATATCTCTCCATATAGTCTGCTATCTCTCCTAGATAGTCGGCTATTTTATCAAATAGTCGGCTATTATTCTACAGGGAGCTTTGAGAAAATCCCTGACAAAAATAGTTGGCTATCAGACTATAATAGTCGGCTATTATATGTTACTGGAGTTTTTAAACTTAAAAATACTTCAAAAATAATTTATAAAAATTATATTAGAGAATTATATTAAGTTGTTATGAGTGTGGGAGACTTATGCTCTCCCCCCTCCTTTATCCACCATTACACTCCACTACATAGTAGTGGGGTGGACCTTTCATATACTTGAGACCATTGGTCTCCCCTCTTCAATATAATGAATGAATAAAATGGGACTATGTCTATGGCTATGGTTGTTCATCTCCAACACGTTATCAGCACGATCATGCTCTAGAGAGAGAAAAAATTTTCCCACAATATTTTTTATCTTCCCCACAAATTTCTCCCTCTTGCGAAGGAATCTTGTAGTTGCGGCAAATCTCTTGCGACGACGATTGATTAATTACCTTCGCGGCATAACGGGAGCGGGGATTATATTTTTCTATCTACGAATTTTATTTGTTCGTCCCTAGATCATTGATCTAGAGGTAAAATTCTAATCCTGTAGATATAGATTATGGACCATATTCTATTTTATTACTTATGTATGTTGAATATATTACTCAAATCAACATATCAAAAATTAGAATAAACATGGACAATTAAAACAATCATCCACCGCCTAAAGCGGTTCTCCGTCCCGGCCGCCTTGATCCGGTACACCACCCCCGAAGAGAGAGTCTTTAACGACACCCCCGAAGGGGAATCTTTAATTGGCGCCAATCCCTCCTGTCGGGGGACCTTGCTTCGGAAACCCACCCCCTGGAGTTTGTGCAGTTGATAGTGGGCTTCGGTGGGAATTTTGTGCATAGCATGACACCCTCATCATGTTGATTCGTTTAAGCCATTCTGTACTCAGTTATTTTCTTTTGGAAAAACTTTAATGTGAGAGGAATGGACGAAGTCTGTAAGAAATTACAGGGCGAAATAAAAAACAGAATCAAATTTCTGATTGAGTTGTAGCATCATTTGATACAAATTTCTTGGGGGTGGGTACCACTATGATATTATGTAAGCATATGATGACAAAAACATGTCAGGGGGATCCTCGCCTGAACCGCCGCACTCCCCTGTCGGGGGCTCCTCCCGACGCCCCCTCCCCCCCCTGTCAGGGGCGGTGGGGGTTTTCTTTGTTGCGCTGCCCCGGCATCCGAAGTGTCGTACCGCACGGGGGTTACCAAAGTGTAGCCTCCCCCATGTAGGGGGCTCCTCACTCCACCTCCCCCCTCTTTTTTGTCTCGGGGGGGGCTTCTGGACCGCCCCCCTCCTTGTTGAAGGGGGATTCGAACGGAATAATTTTGAAATTGGGGGTGTTGTGCGGATTGGAGATTTGAAAGCAAGAGTTTTGAAATTAAATTGCGGATTTGAAAGCAGATTTGGGGAGATGATGAAACTATTTTCAGTTTCATTTGTTTTTGGGGGCTGGATCTGATCCTAAACCAAATGGTTAGGGTTAGGAATACTATTTTTGCAACACTAAACATATGGGCTATTAGCCCATTAACCCATTTATAATAAATAAAAAATATATTTTTTGGATGTTGGGCCTGAAGCCCGCAGCAAGCCTAAGGGCTTTTATTAGAATAATTGGGTTATATTATTTTTCTGTTTTAAATATAAATTTAACACAGAAAAATTCAAATAAATCTAGAAAAATATCATAAAATACAAGAAAATTACTGGAAATTCTGAAAAATTTAGATATTTGATGTGTTGCATTAATATATTCTGTGGGATGCTATTTGTTTTTGGTCTATATAATATCAATAACATCAATATGTGCATAATTTGGATTAATTAGATTTTTTATTTAATAATTATGAAAGGTCCTGATATCGCTGTGCAGTTAGTTATCTAACCTAACGGTGCATGATATGTCTCCACGTGGCCCAAGTAATTATTAAATATTTTATATCTCTCCAATAAATTGCGTGCGATGTTGATTAAATTAAATTTGATATGTCTATGATGTTGCGCAATTATTTATGCCTGTGATGTTGCATATTTTTATAAACTGCCTGGAATGTTGGTAAGACTATGTTGTGATTTTTGGATCGGCCGTTATTAGTCACCACCATTTATTTTTCCTTTCATTTTATTTTTTCTTTTTGAGTGAAAATGTAGTGAGGAACTAAATGTAAAAGCCAAAGCCCAGAGAAACTTCGTCTGAAGATGGAGGAAAATTGCTAATGCTGGGACACCCAAGAGTTTCCAATTTGTAATTTTAATTTTCTTGTAATTCAAAATGTATAAGGGACTTTGGACTTTTATTATTTTTGGTAACCTGTGCGTTGTACTCTTTTTCCTTAAGACTGTTGGTTTTTCCCACTGGGTTTTCCACAGCTAAGGTTTTAATGAGGCAAACACGTTTACTCTGGATCCATAAGTATCCACCCCATTAGCATCATGAATCCTGAAGTATTCATATGCTAGGTCAAAGGTAATGGATGGATAAGGAGGAGTGTTATGAGTGGGGGAGACTTATGGTCTCCCCCTCCTTTATCCACCATTACACCCCACTACATAGTAGTGGGTTGGACCTTTCATATACTTGAGACCATTGGTCTCCCCTCTTCAATATTATGAATGAATAAAATGGGACTATGGTTATGGCTATGGTTGTTCATCTCCAACAAAAGTAATATACTTTAAAATCATTTTTCAATGAATTTTGCATGTGTGTGTAAAATATACTTTGGCTTTTAACATTCTAATTGTTTACTAACACAACCATATATCTAGCACTTCATTCTTCATTCTTTATCTTGAGCCAACTTCTCATCTTCAAATCTTCATTTGATTTATGATCCAAGGCCTTCATACAATCTTCCATCATCCAAACATTAAAAAGGGTTGCGCCAAGTAACAACTTTATTCCATAACTACGGTGCAACACAGTACATTCTATCTAAACAAAAAAACCAACTCTTACCCCCTCTTTGATTCCAAAACACAACCATAAGGATTTCCGCTGAGATCATACACATTAAATGGAGAAATTTGCTGTGTCAAAGACGGAACATTTGTATGTGTTGATCGCGCCCGGGTATACATCCGAAAAACGACTGTAGTCTTACCGTAAGCGCACGGCGTAGTGGCGAGCGGGTATCGAACTCAGGGAGGACAATTGACAGTACTATATTTTGATCACCTAGCTATTGATGGAATAATGGGATGGTTGGGATAGTAATGTGTCACAATCGGTCAAATAGCCAATAGAATTTAATACAATGAAAAGCGTCCAGAGATTGGAAATCCCCTCTACGGATCGTCACTTAACCTCGTGGGTCATGAATCTCAATGTTGCAAATCTTGAATTAAGGTGGACTAGTTGCAACTGAATGTAGAACCAAGCTCACGCTCTCCCGCTATTGCCGGTCTATAGCAACCTAGATTATGGCCCACTCTCGTGCAAACCCTAACCTAAGCCACTAGCATGAAGATCGACATCATCGTCCAATCGCACCTCGAGCTACGATCTAGGTTATGATAGTTCGCATTCGTCCAATCTCTTGCAAACGCATATTAGTATAGATTTATAATAAAAATCCTAGCTTTGGTCCAATCTCTTGCAAACCAAATCTAGAGAATCTCAAGTATAAACCTAAATCGAATATCTAGGCCTTTCCATCAATTGGAATCCAATCTCTTCCAAATCCCAATCGATGGAAATTCCTAGCTACTCGTAATAAATCAATCACAACCTAACCTTTCTTCAATCCTAGCAACAAATTCAATTCATTCATCACAAATCAAAGATCGGATCCATAGGGTTCATCACATGCCCTAGAATGACAAAACTACTCACAATTCATCATAGAAATCTCAGAAATAAAGAAATAGATCATATTACAATTCATAGCTAAAAGAGAACAATTCATAAAAACAAGAGTTTTAAAGAGAAAGATCAAACCAAATTGCGTGTCTATGATCTCCAGCTGAGATTTACAAAAGGAATAGCCGTCAAAAATAATTTCCAATCTCTTCTAAAACTAGGACTAAAACTAGGTTTAAATACACGTCAAATTCGTCCAGAAATTCCTGACAGAATTGCCCCTGGCGCAGCCAAAAAACCTAATTCGCATAGCGGTCGGACAACGCCACTCGGCCGAGTGACCGATGTCACTCGGCCGAGTGACAGACTTAATAAAAAACAGAGAATCTGGGAAAATTGGGGGTCGGCCACAATGTCTCACTCGGGCGAGTGGGCTTCTTCACTCGGCCGAGTGAGCAATCTTGCTCGGCCGAGTGGATCTTCTCAAATTTCCAGTAAGTTGGCTGCTTCTCGGAAGAAAATCCCTGTCAGACTCGGGCGAGTGAGCTTCCTCCCTCGGCCGAGTGAAATTTCTTGTTCGGCCGAGTGAACTATGAAAATCGACAATCTGTATCCGTTTCACTCGGCCGAATGCAGCCCTTCACTCGGCCGAGTGAACTCTCTGTTCGGCCGAGTGGGCTGTTTCTGGGCTCTTTTCTTCTCCTTCTCGCCTCCTCGTCGATTCTATCGAATTTCTTCCTCTTCCGCTCATCACATATCCCTGCTAGCTCCTCAAATAAGATGTGTGTGACGCTCCGGTGTGCGGAAAAATCCCTTGATCTCATTTTCGCTTCAGATCGCTCAATATCTCCTGAAATACGACAAAAACAAGAAATAGTGAAAAGCAAAGCGATATCGTCGAATAATCATGAAAAACGCAATATGGGCGATCGTAATGACATGAAAATATGCAGAAAAAAGGTGTTAAATAAGGAGCGATCCAAATCCCCCAAGCTTACCTCTTACTCATCCTCGAGGAAGATGAGTAAAAAGCGAACCTGGCGGATAAAAACAAGGAAAAAAGGAAAAAGAATGTAGAAAAGAAAACGAAGAGGGAAGTGCTAGATCATTTCCTCGGGACGTGGACTTGCTTACTCAAATAGCATACGACGAATAAAAACATGCCAAAGATTTTTTTCTCGATATCATGATCATATAAGGATGCATTTGATATAGAAACCCAAGAATATCAAAACGATATAAAATATGAAATCATTCTAGAATTAGCATTGTCTGAGGCATCTAAAGTAATATACATACTCATAGATCGCACACTTTTCAATTGATAGCTTTCTATTTGGAGTATGAGAGGTATCACACAATATGAAGCAATAAGAATAGAAAGGAGTGGTTTTCATGAAATGCATGCCAAATTTCAATTCCTGGACTTCGTAATACTTTTAGAGATCTCCCCGAGTATAGAAAATTACCTAGCTTAGGTTGTCATGCACAAACAAGTAGTCACTCTCTCACACATCATCGGATCCACTCCCCCAAGCTTATCTATAAGCGTGGTGGCATCAAATAAAACAATAAGACTTTCCTCATTTTTGAAGCTCCAAGAAAAATAGAAATAAAAATAAAGGTAAAAGAGGGAAGAAAGAGAGAAAGAAATGAAACGGGATCATGTATGAACTTCTTTTCTCTTTTTTTCTCTTTTGCTCTGTTGCTCTTTTTTTTCTTTTTTTCATTTTTTTCAATCAATATATACAATAAGGATCCCAAATCAAAAGATAAAGAGATATACATGTATTTTTTCCTTTTTGATTTTGGGGTGTTGGAGCATGGACTTTTATTGCAAGGGGAATATGCTAATATAAGAATCGCTAAAGGGAGATTCACCAATGATTTTAAGTATAGAGATGATGGCCAAGATATGTGGAGAAAGAAAACTATGTAACGCTCAGTTCACTCTTTGGAATGTGCACGACAACGTTTAGTAGAGTAATGTAATCTACTCAGTTCGAACTCAGAAAGTAAGCTAATCGAGTTATATCAATATAACATACATTCAATCAACCTGAAAGTGAAGCGTACAATTTTCATGCAAAAAGAAGTGATATCAGACTACAAAACAGTACTCCAAATATAGGCAAGCAATGCGTGAAGCTTGGTGTGTTTTCTATGAAAAGTATACGATATAAATCATCAGACTCAGCTAATAGTAGAATTTCATTCACATTCATATAATGAAGGTGCATGTTATTATCTCGAATGCACAGCAAAGCATGGCATATGATATCTGAAATAAAAACGATGGCATGACAAGATGATATGCATATAGAGATAAGCTAATACCACGTCATCAGCATCACAGAAGATTCATCTCTAGCCAAAAGGGTAAAAGAAATAAGGATAAAGGAAATCAAAATCTACTATACATATGCAGCACACACAAAAGATAAGAAAACGTGATGCATAAAAAAAGAGAAAGTGGATGAAAATAAGTGTAAAATAAAGAAAGGTGGAAAAAATGAAAATAAAAATGAAGAAAATGAAAAGTGTGTGAGACACTCACTCCCCCAAGCTAAACGGCACAGTGTCCTCAATGTGCAAAGTGTGGCACATGGAGAAATATGATATGGATGGGGTGGGTGAGGATGCATGCATGATAAATGATGAAAAATGAAAGAAAATAAGATGGAAATGCAAATGATGCATGTAGAGATCAAGATCGTGCAATATACATGTCCCCAAAAATACCTCCTCTCTCCCAAGATGATATAGATATATAAAGGCAAAAGGTGATCAAAATGTGTGGAGAGGAGGTGGGCAAAAATCAGCAGAAAAGATAGCATCAAACATAGTAGCAACAAAAGTATGGGAGGCATCTAGTGTGTGCCTAAGTGGGTGGTGGAGCACCAGCACCGTCCTGTTGTGGAGGTGGTGGTGGAGGTGGCTGCTGTGGAATGGGATGTGTAGCGGCAGGTGGAGGCTGTGACAGTCGTGCAAGAATCTGGTTCAGGCTAGCCTGAATACCAGGAAGTAAGGCGACGCGAGACTGTATAGCACTAACGGTAGCGGAGTGAGCCCGAAAATCTCCTCTGAGCCCACTAACGGCCCCCTCTAGAGCATGCAAGTGCTGAACTAGGGTGTCGGGGGGTGGAGCAGAGGGTCGAACAGGTGGGGAACGGAGCTGCCTCGCACGGCTACCGTAAACAACTGGTGAAACTACCAGGTGGGGCTGTGGTGCTGTGCTCACAAAAGACGCTCAGCCTCTGTGGGAGGCTGAGACGCAGGAATGCTCTCAGGAGTGTAGAGCAGCAGCAGAAGCTGGGACGGTGACAGTGGGCGAGGAGGTCGGAGAGGTCGGTGACACAGAAATGGGGACAGACGTCATGACACTCTCGGTGAAGACAGCTGCAGTGGAGACGGAAGGGTCGACGATTGGGGAGGCCGTGAAGTGTGCAGAAGATGACTCCCCAGGGGTCGAGAATAATAAAGTGGACAGGGTCTCCACTGCAGAAGCAAAGGAGAGCTCGTCGCTCTCAAGAATGGTGGTGGGGCGCTTAGGACTCACGACAGAAATGTGATCGATGGTCATCGGCACAGAGGTGGTGGTGGTGGTGGACTCAGCAAGTGTACTCCCGACACTGACAGAAGTGTGGACAGAGGTGTCGGGAGGTGCAGACAGATCAGGTGCAGGCTGAGGGATCTCTGGGTCCAGAGGTGGAAGGAGGGGCTCCTGCTGAGCACCCTCAGGCTCTAGCATGTACGCAACTGGGATGGGAACGTCCATCGCTGGAATCCACACCCCTCCTGAATATGAGTCCGAGCGGGGCTCGAAAGAACCATGTAATCTGCGTCAAAAGGACCGTGCAGTCATACCCAGTGGTGCTGACCATGAGGACGCAGCATCCTCATGCGGGCCATAACGTCAATGGAAAGGGAAGTGGGGCCCGGGGGTCGTAGCAAACCAGCTGGAAGGTCTACTCTGCACATGGGAGCCAGAAGAGTAATCAGACCGCCGCAACAAATAGGTGTCCTGGCACCGACAGAGATAATGATGCGGTCTAAGTACCAACTGGCTATGCCGATATCAATGGCGGGGAGTAAGACGTCTCCACCTCTCTCGAAGGCCCTCTTTCGAGTCATCGCGTAGAGCATGTAAAGCTTCAGCGTCGACATCGTCCCCGGCTCATACCTCGCTAAGAAAGTGGTCGACATAAGGCGTTGTGCAATGCGAAGGTATGGGTGGAGAATAGCGGAGGCCTTGGCCCGGCTAGGGTCAAAGGCGAGGGGCGGTCCAGTGATAAGTGTCCAGAAGGCGTGGGTATCAAATGACGACGGGGGGATGTGCGTGGGACTATAGGCTCGGTCGGGGCTCGGGACTGGGGGCCACTAAAAATAGGCTCAGAGCATGTCGAGAGTGATCTCACGATCCATCAGTCGGAATGAGCAACCCCAGGAGTCCTACGAATAGAACTCAGAACCTCGAGCGTCGGTCGGATGTAGGTGTCCGTCGACACAGACAAAAAGTCACGACACTCCACGTTGTCATACAACTGGAGTAAGCCCTCAAGTACCCCTAGGCGCTCGAAATCAGCAAGGTGCGCAAACCTAGAGGGTACGATCGAACGGTGGGAGATCCTCTCGAATCGGACGCGATGTGCGTCTCTCGGAAGGTGATCCCATCGTGTCGAAAGCAGGGATGGGCTGTGCCGGTGGAGGTGGAATAGGTGCGGTAGGAGGCGGAAGTGTAGGTGGTGGCGGGCTAGGTGGCGGGGAGTCCGCCCTAGCGGAAGAGGGGCCAGGATCGCTGGTCCTCTTCTGCTTAGAAGCGGGCGCCCGTGTGCGTGACCTAGTGCGTGGTGGCATGTGAGCCGTGAAACGTGCCTACCCAAATGCAAAGTGCTGTATAAAAGGAGCGAGTGTACCCGAACACGACGCGAGTGCAAGCGATGGATGCGTGTGGAGAATCGCCTCCTCTGAGAAGCTCCAAATCGGTCCCTGAATCTCACCCAAGCTAGCCTAAAACACATATTGACAATTTAGCAATGAATATCAATAAGTATGGGGTTAGATCAGGTATAATAGATATATATGGAGATTGATTTAGATTTGGGGCGGAATGGGCTTACGAAATGGGGAAACAGAGAAAAGGGGGAGAATTTGGGCGAAACGGCGGATGCGCAGCGGCAGACTGGGCGGCGCCGATGGCTGCCGGTGGGTGACGTATGCGGTGAGGGGCGCGCAGCTCGGGCACGAGATCCGTGCGACTTGGGAGAAGGGAGATTTGATTCAGGCGATCGTGGGGGAAGTCAAAAAGCTCGTGCTGAATTTTGGGGATTTTGGGAATTTTCGGGATTTGAGCCGTGCGGTTTCGAATATATAGGGTAAGTCACTCGGCCGAGTGATGCGTCCACTCGGCCGAGTGGCACATATTAAAAAATTTCGAAAATTCTTCGCAAAAGTAGCGACTCGGGCGAGTATCTCTTATCACTCGGGCAAGTAGACAAATGTCACTCGGCTGAGTGGAAAGGCCACTCAGAGCTTTTTAAGTGCTGAAAGTGTCTGATTCACTCGGTCGAGTGACAAAGTCACTCGATCGCGTGGCATATAAATTACAGAGAGTGGTTTTTAGAACCTTCCCTGATCAGTACCCTACTTGGCCGAGTAGGGTCTTCACTCGGTCGAATGACAATGTCACTCGGCCGAGTGGGCTGCTAATTTCAGCTCCAACTCTCTGTTTTTGCTCCACTTTCTGTTTTTCTTCTCCCTGTCAGTTTCTTCCTTCTCCTGAAGCCTGAGCGCATTCCTGGAGCACTCTCCTTTGCCATGGTTGTCCTCCTTTCAATTGGTTCCTTGTTCTCCATCTCTTACAGTGAAAAATAGAGCCCGTTGTTAGGATTTTCATCGACTCTAGACTATAAACACTAACAAAGATCTAAAACAAAAAATAAAAGAAAAAATTCAACTAAAAATAAGATAGAACCGCCGGGTTGCCTCCCGACAAGCGCTCGTTTAAGGTCTTGAGCTCGACCCCTTAAGATACTCGTTTAATGCTCGATGTTCGGCGCATGTGTAATGCGTGCGTCGAACTTTCCGGGAAGGCCGCTTGGGTTGAGTTGTTGGTGTTCATTGGCGTTCCTCGGCTCCGCTTTATCATGGGTGGTAATGGGGGACGAGTCCCCCAAGCTTGAGCTTTTATCGTCCTTTTTCTTTGCCGGCGGCGATAATTTCTTGTCCGGTGGAGCTTTCTTTGTATTCTTCGCCGTAGAGAGCTTACATAGCTCTCTTATCTTTACGACATCAGCGCCGTCTTTCTCATCGTCTGAAAAAGGATCCGGCGGGTCTCCCATCATCTCGCCATCTTTAGAAGATTGGACTTCTTCGAAGCCGTCATTGTACGAGGCTACGATGGCAAATGGCATCGCGTCATCAATGACCTCGTCGAGGAGGTCCATGTAATCGACGTCCTCCGGCCAAGGCATGTGCTTCATCCCCCTAGGAATGTGAAGCTTGACCTCAATGTTTCCGATGTTCAAGGACAAGGTTCCTTCCCTCACGTCAACTATCACGCCGGTGGCGGCCAAGAAGGGGCGTCCAAGAATCAGCGACGTATCGCCCTCCTCCTTAATATCCATTACCACGAAGTCGCACGACAAGCAAATTCCATCCGGTACTTGTAGTGGTATGTTCTCCTCAATTCCCACAGGTCTAGTGATCCGACCATCTGCGAGTTGTATCCTCATATCTGTCGCCTTTAGGTCGGACTCCATATTTAATTTTTTAAACATCGTGAGGGGCATTAGGCTCACGCATGCTCCCAAATCTACCAAAACCTTTTGTAGCAGGACTCCTCCAAGTGTGCAAGGAATTCGGAAACTTCCGGGATCCTTAAACTTTGTCGGTGCTTTCTCCTTCCGGGTAAACTACGTACCTTGCTCGGCGAGCATTACCTTCTCCTTTCGCTTCTTTCCCGCAATCAAGTCTTTAGGAACTTAGCATAAGGCGGTATTTCTACAATAGCATCCAAGAAAGGAATATTCAAGCTCACTCCTCGCAAGTACTCCAGAAATTTGGCGAGCCGCTTCTCAATCTTTTCCCTTGCCAACCATTGTGGGAAGGGTGCCGGTGGCATATAGTTGCACTCCTTACGTGGCTTTCCAATTTCAGATTTTTCGCCGTCGTTTGGTGCTTTTGGACCCTCCTCCTCATTTACCGGTTCCTTGTCATCCGAAATTTCTTCCCCCGGCTCCTTAGTTTGAACCATGGCATGAGTAGTGTCCTTCCCGCCTCTTGTAATTACCGCCACAACCGCATTGATTTGACCGGTATTGCTCCGGGGTTTTGCTCCGGTTGAGCCGGCAATTGTTGAGCGTTCTTATTTAGCTACGAAAGTTGCTCCGATAATTGTGCCACGACGGTGTTAAGAGAGTCTTGTTGGACCGTCAATCTTGCATTGATCTTCTTTTGCTCGGCCATGAACTCTTCCACCCTTGCTTCATGTTTCGAACTTGGCGGTGCTTGTGGTGGATTGGGTGCCTCCATCCTTGATTGTACCCCGGGGGTCTATACAGCCCCGCGTGTTGCCTCGGTGGGAAGTTTTGTTATTGGGGTCCTCTTGGTTGATATTACGGTTGTTGTGGAGGCCGGGCTTGTGGTTGTTGCGGTGGTGGATTCAATGCTCCATCATTATTAGCGTATGAAAATCCCGGGTGATTCCTCGTAGCCGGGTTTGCCCAATAACTGGTGCTTCCCGCAACATATTGAACTTGCTCCATAGCTCCCTCTCCTTGCTCTCCTCCAATAAACATAACATGAGCTTGGTCTTGCCAATCGCTCATGCTTCCTCCCGGTGTAGAAACGGTGGAGGCTCCATGCGGTTCACTAATCAACTTCTCCAATCTCTCCACGACCTTATGAAGAGAATCAAACTTTGTAGAAAGCTCCGCTACGGCCTTTGCCTCATAACTGCTTGTCGGCTTCAAGGATGACGAAGAATGTCCCCTCTCGTCGGCCCATTGTTGGTTATTCGAGGCCATCTCATCAAATAAGGCTGTAGCATCATCCGACGTCTTTGACAAAATAGCTCCATTGGCAGTTGCATCAATTATTTGCTTTGTGCTTGGTTGCAATCCGTTATAAAATCTATGCACAAGCTCCCATGCCTCAATGCTATGATGGGTACATTGTTGTTGGAGATCCTTGAAACGCTCTCATGCCTCGTATAGGGTTTCTTGAGGTCCTTGCTTGAAGGACATGAGCGTGCTTCTTATCTTGATAGTCTTGGATGGCGGATAGAATTTGTTAACAAATGCGCTTGTCAGCTCATCCCAAGTAGTGAAGATCCCCTCAGCTTGCGTCCTCAACCAATACAATGCCTTGTCTCGAAGAGTAAACGAGAAGAGGAGCAGTCGAATAGCGTCAACAGACACGCCAGGCATCTGGAAGGTGGCACATTTAGCCAAGAATGACTGCAAATGGTAGTGAGGGTTTTCTTGTGAGTTCCCATGAAATAGGTCTTGTTGCATCAACACTACAAGTCCAGTCTTCAAATCAAAGTTCTTATCGGCCGCCAAATCTGACGTGGCTATGGAAGAGGTTGTAGAAGTGGTCTTAGGCTGTAGCCTATCTCGGATGTAGACAAGCCTAGCCATACACGCCGCTAACTCCTCTGGTGTTTCCGGTCGGGCCATATGATCTTCCTCTATAGCAAGTCTCCTCTCAGTTCTAAGCCTCCTTACTGTATGCTCGATCTCAGGATCAAATAATATATCTTCTCGGTGTGCCTTCGATTTCGTGTACATTCACAGGAAAAAGAGAGTCTCGATAGAATTGTTAGCTCAATAGAGGAATAAGAGAGTGAAAAATAAAAAATAAAAAGAAATAACTAAGTAAATAAAATAAAATACCGTCGCATCCCCGGCAACGACGCCAAAAACTTGATCGCGCCCCGATATACACCCGGAAAACGACTGTAGTCTTACCGCAAGCGCACGGCGTAGTGGCGAGCGGGTATCGAACTCAGGAAGGACAATTGACAGTACTCTATTTTGATCACCTAGCTATTGATGGAATAATGGGATGGTTGGGATAGTAATGTGTCACAATCGTTCAAATAGCAAATAGAATTCAATACAATGAAAAGCGTCCAGAGATTGGAAATCCCCTCTACAGATCGTCACTTAACCTCGTGGGTCATGAATCTCAATGTTGCAAAGCTTGAATTAAGGTGGACTAGTTGCAACTGAATGTAGAACCAAGCTCACGCTCTCGCGCTATTGCCGGTCTATAGCAACCTAGATTAGGGCCCACTCTCGTGCAAACCCTAACCTAAGCCACTAGCATGAAGATCGACATCATCGTCCAATCGCACCTCGAGCCCACTCTCGTGCAAACTCGAGCTACGATCGAGGTTATGATAGTTCTCATTCGTCCAATCTCTTTCAAACGAATATTAGTATATATTTATAATAAAATCCTAGCTTTGGTCCAATCTCTTGCAAACCAAATCTAGAGAATCTCAAGTATAAATCTAAATCGAATATCTAGGCCTTCCCATCAATTGGAATCCAATCTCTTGCAAATTCCAGTCGATGAAAATTCCTAGCTACTCGTAATAAATCAATCACAACCTAACCTTTCTTCAATCCTAGCAACAAATTCAATTCATTCATTACAAATCAAAGATAGGATCCATAGGGTTCATCCCGTGCCCTAGAACGATGAAACTACTCACAATTCATCATAGAAATCTCAGAAATAAAGAAATAGATCATAGCACAATTCATAGCTAAGAGAGAACAATTCATAAAAACAAGAGGTTTAAAGAGAAAGATCAAACCAAATTGCACGTATATGATCTCCAGCTGAGATTTACAAAAGGAATAGCCGTCAAAAATAATTTCCAATCTCTTCTAAAACTAGGAATAAAACTAGGTTTAAATACACGTTAAATTCGTCCAGAAATTCCTGACAGAATTGCCCCTAGCGCAGCCAAAAAACCTAATTCGCGTAGTAGTCGGACAGTGCCACTCGGCCGAGTGACCCATGTCACTCGGCCGAGTGACAGACCCAATAAAAATAGAGAATCTGGGAAATTTGGGGGTCTGCCACCCTGTCTCACTCGGGCGAGTGGGCTTCTTCACTCAGCCGAGTGAGCAATCTTGCTCGGCCGAGTGGATATTCTCAAATTTCCAGTAAGTTGGCTGCTCTCAGAAGAAAATACATGTCAGACTCGGGCGAGTGAGCTTCCTCACTCGGCCGAGTGAACTTTCTTGTTTGGCCGAGTGAACTATGGAAATTGACAATCTGTATCCGTTTCACTCGGCCGAATGCAGCCCTTCACTCGGCCGAGTGAACTCTCTGTTCGGCCGAGTGGGCTGTTTCTGGGCTCTTTTCTTCTCCTTCTCGCCTCCTCGTCGATTCTATCGAATTTCTTCCTCTTACGCTCATCACCTATCCCTGTTAGCTCCTCAAATAAGCCGTGGGCGATGCTCCGGTGTGCGGAAAACTCCCTTGATCTCATTTTCGCTTCAGATCGCTCCATATCTCCTGAAGTACGATAAAAACAAGAAATAGTGAAAAGCAACGCGATATCGTCGAATATACGTGAAAAACGCAATATGGACGATCTAAATGACATGAAAACATGCAGAAAAAGTATAAAATAAGGATCGATTATGTGTTTCAGGGTGTTTTCTCGCTACTGAATTGTTGACTGGAGGGTGGGAGGTCAACGTGGTCAAAAGGGACATGTGTGACCTTCAGGATCGGTTGAAGGCGCATTCGCTCGGTGGGGGACGCGCGGATCCTCGCGTCGGCTTGTCGAAGGGTAGCCTTGGCAAAGCAACGACCTCCTGGTGGTTGAGACGAGCGGGATCGGCGACGAGGATGCTCGGCTTCGACTGGAAAGACGCGGAGGGGTAGCCTCGGCGTCGCTGGATCTGCTCGACCTGAATAGATGAGGAAGCTTGTCAGGGGGGTCGGACCTTGGTTCTGACCAAGTCCCCTCCGATGCCTAAGTAAGAACGGATCTGATGGGAGCTTGGCGGGATCAGTATGGCTCACGGGGAGGCCGATACGCGAGTCCTCGGACCGAGTTATGGAGAGGAAATGTAAAGTGGAAGACAAAGTCGTGTGAGTAGAATACCTCCGTGTTTCGGTATCCAGAAAGTGGTCCTTTTCTCTGCCACCCCTTAATTCCTTTTATAGGAGTCATCCCACATTCACACCTCCTCAACGTCCCCTCCTTCCGTCCCCATGATCCGCCTCTTTGATGGCGTCTTCATGGGCCATGAAGGTGGACGTAATGGGGCCCCTTAATGGTGATTAAGGGGGTGCGCTTTAAGAAGAGCGGTTAGCTCCCACTGACGTGGGCTGATGGGGGGTCTACTTTGGTCGAGGCCGACCCGACTCCAAGTCTTCATGGGGGCCTCGTCGCTCGGCCCGATCTCCTTCATGGCCACCTGCTTACGATGTGGGCTTGGGCCGTTCGATCTTGGGCCATCTCAAATGGTCGTATCAATTGCCCCCATCGCTCAGGCCGTTCGGATTCTGTCGGTTCAGTTCGGAGATGTGACTTGTGTGGATTTTGACAGGTGCATCAGTTGAGACTGTGTCATTAAATGGAAGCCATCATGACTTACCTGGT
>JAULAV010005938.1:0-32765 GCA_030789695.1 Scilla litardierei
AGATGAGTTATGTCAGTCCAAATTAGTTTACGATTCTTTTCAACAAAAATAGTCCAAATATAGTCATCAAAATAGTTGAAATAAATTAAAGCGAGTTGACGACTACTCCCTGAAAGATATGCACTACTCTCGGTATGATGCTCGATCATTGGGGAGAGGGGAAAATGAATTTGGGGACAAACTGGAGGAGGGCATGGTTCTGACTCCAAGGCGATAATCTCAAAACCCTTGTCCCCTAGCTGTCTCCTCCTCTCGTTCATCCCAAACTTGCTAGCTCGTCCTCTCTTTTGCACACACTTTCTGCCATGTGGATATTTTCATTCGTGCCCTCAGCGTGACATGGCTTGCTCGATTTTCCTGCAATAGAAGATAAACTCGTATTAGATTCTTGAAGTTGAATTTCAAAAGAATTATTTTCTTCTAAGCAAGTGGCAATCAAATTAAGATTTTCAATAGATTTTTGAATCTGCCGACTCCGAGCAAGGAAATTCTCTTGGAATTGAAGGGATGTGGCCTCCTGTGTCTGAATAATCAGGTAAGCTTCCTCTTTCAAGGATTGCAAAGGTACGTCTATGCTTTGCACTTCTTGATCAAGGCACGAAGGCTCCGTTGAATCGCTCTCTGAAGTCTCTTCCATGGTTTCTTCATTTTCTTGCAGAGACTCCATGTATTACCACGCCTCTGTCGGCGTCATGACACCCAAGAATTCCTGCAGCTGGGGTTGTAGTCCATCTAGGAAGAACTCCATAAGCTCGTTCTTTGTGTACCCATGCTGCGGATAGCTCGATAATATATCTGTGAACCTCCTCCAGGCCTGAAAGAAAGTTTCACAGTCAGTTTGATTAAAATTAACAATTTTGAGCTTTTCCATCCTATGTTTGTGTGCATTAGTATACCGTGCATCATACAGATTGTTCGTGCAATAGAAATTCATATACTCCATAAAATAAAAAAAACAAAAGTTTATGTACAGTAAAGTGGAAAGATCTCACCGAATGTCCTCTAAATGAAATAAACCTAGTCACAAACCATTCCTCCCCGACAACGGCGCCAAAAACTTGGTGGGACCGAAAAGGTGCTCTCTCTCAAGTGCAAGAGTCCGTACAAGTAATATAATCAGGGAGTCCAGATGTCGAATCCTCAGGAGGAAATCTGTTGCAAACCACAATTCAAATCAATAGAAAGCCAACAACGAGAAAAATAACCACTTAATAATGAGGGTGATGTGAATGGAATTGATCGTGGTGAACAATGTGAACGAAGAAAAATGGGTATGAAAGTATCGACGAAAGTTTGCACATGGTATGGGTTCGTTAGGATCAATAATTCGTATTAAATTGGTTGACAAGTATAACGCAATGAATTCTCCTTTTGGGAGCAATTCACCGGAAAATACCCAATATAACTCAATGAATTCTCCTTTTGGGAGCAATTCATCGGAAGATGCCCTTTTGGGGGTTCAAGCATAATATTCAATAAGATCGTCGCTAAAGTTATAATACGATACGAAACTCTCTTTTGGAGAGATCAAAACTCACCCTTTTGGGGCGATCATCAACTCAATCACTTCTTTTGGAAGATGAAAAAGACGATTTAAGACCAAAGATTACAACTTTAACGACGTTTAATGATTTAGCATAAGGAATACAACCAAATAAACACGCATCATATCCCCTAACTACGCCATACCATGCACAAATAAGTTTTAGCTACTCATAATGCAAGAATAATCAAGTTTCATAGCAAAATACATTGATCTAATAGCAAAATACGATGAAAAACACCAAAATACGGAGTTTAAGTTAAGAAATATATCACCCAATCTTCAAGTTTATACACCAAAACTCTCTGGAAATAATAAAATAGCCTCTGGAATTTTACAGGAATTTTGTGGTGGCGAAATACGGCTCCTAGAGCCTCCAATACGCTCAAAATACGCCAAAATCTGCTTGTCTATGCCCAAAACCCCTAGGAATACCTTAAATAGAGAGATTGCGGGTTGAATAGGGTTAACGGGTCAAAACCCGCTTCAAGTTTGCGCCCGCACCCCATTTAGAATCATCGGAGCAAATCGTGGCCGTCCGATCAAGCGGGATTCAACCTCGTGTCGCCGCGTGGCCTTCAAATTTCGCGCTCAGCGGATTCGATCGCCCGGGTTATCAACCATTTCGATTAACATCGCACGGATGACATAACGCCACGTCGCTCCCATATGATGTGCTCTCTGCATTCGCTTCAGAGTTCGATTCTCGCCGTTGGATCGTCGATCAACACTCAGGATTTTGCCACGTCCCCGCTCCGCGAATTCGAATCCGCCTCGTTCCAGTCCGTTGGATGAGAATCCAACAATCCAACGGCTCTCAATATGCCGCGTCGCTGCTTTACACTGAGCGGTTATGGCGGGGTGAGTAAGATGGACGCCACGTGTCTGCACTTCGAATACGAGGATGGGGAAATATGGGCCATTCGATCTGAATCGAACGGTCGATACTTTGCCCGCTCAGAATTAGAATTTGAAATCGAATTACTCCGATCTGGGCCGTCGGATGAAGATTGTGCGGCCACGATTTGGTCACGTGGCCCGTATTTCGTAATTTCTGCCGTATTTCGTGCGTATTTCCCCCTTTTATTGGTATTCTGCATTCAATAAATCACAGTAATTAGCACAGATCTCAGAAAAATACAAATAAATAGTCGTTGGAATCATGAGATCGAGACCAAGCTAGGAAAAATATAAAAAGTGCAGAAATACTTCGTTAATTGCTGTTTTGTGCTCAAATAGTGTGTTTTATCTAATAAATAAATGTGTAGAAAATACGTATGAATTAGAGAACAATGTAGCATCACATGAGCACAAAATAGGGTTAAATGGGGGGTTAAATATGTAATATTGAACCCGAATCACCTGCGATGGCATCCCCACTCCTACATCGACGGTCGACAACCAATGAGCCGTATTTATCGTGATCGGATAAATACGATCGACAACCAATCAGCGCGTGCCATGTGGCACAATCAGAGCCGCTCCCGCTTAATCCAACGGCCCGCATCGAGAGCTCATTCAGCGGAGCTGGGGGTTTCATCTGGCCACGTGGTGACGTTAGGATCATCCGATCACGATCGAACGGCTGGGAACGACGCTCTCGACGACAGCGAAGCGGGCGACATTATGACCGTTCGATCGCAATCGAACGGTCGTGATCAGCCCGAAGCGGCGAACGAAGCAGGGGAAATGCAAGGCAACGTGGCGACAATTGCTGCGTTTTCCTCTCGATCCGACAGACACCATCACACCCGCTCGAAACAAAAGCGGGGGCGATGTGGCTGCATTTGAGCCGTCGCCCCCGGATCCAACGGCCGAGATCGATACTACGAACGAAGCGGGCAGCTGCTATCCATGAAGCGACGTGGCTCAATCTCGGCGGTTCAAGAAAGCGATCGAATGGCTGAAAGCAATCCCGAGCGTCGTTCGGATTCAAGCGGAGCAGGCTGCTGCGGAATTTTTCGAGGAGACGTGGCGCGTTGATGTCCGTTGGATATTAGATCCGACGGTGCAAACGGAGTACAAACTCGCAGTGAAGAGTGGAACCCAAAAACTTGGTGGGACCGAAAAGGGGCTCTCTCTCAAGCGCAAGAGTCCGTACAAGTAATATAATCTGGGAGTCCGGATGTCGAATCCTCAGGAGGAAATCTGTTGCAACCACAATTCAAATCAAATAGAAAGCCAACAACGAGAAAATAACCACTTTAATAATGAGGTTGATGTGAATGGAATTGATCGTGGTGAACAATGTGAACGAAGAAAAGTGGGTATGAAAGTATCGACGAAAAGTTTGCACATGGTATGGGTTCGTTAGGATCAATGATTCGTATTAATTTGGTTGACAAGTATAACGCAATGAATTCTCCTTTTGGGAGCAATTCACCGGAAAATACCCAATATAACTCAATGAATTCTCCTTTTGGGAGCAACTCATCGGAAGATACCCTTTTGGGGGTTCAAGCACAATATTCAATAAGATCGTTGCTAAAGTTATAATACGATATGAAACTCTCTTTTGGAGAGATCAAAACTACGATATGAAACTCCCTTTTGGGGAGATCAAAACTCACCCTTTTGGGGCGATCATCAACTCAATCACTTCTTTTGGAAGATGAAAAAGAGGATTTACGAACAAAGATTACAACTTTAACGACGTTTAACGATTAAGCACGACGATATTCAACCAAACTAACACAAATCACATCCCCTAACTACTCCATACCATGCACAAATAAGTTTTAGCTACTCATAATGCAAGAATAATCAAGTTTTATAGCCAAATACTTCAAGTTCATAGCAAAATACGATGAAAAACACCAAAATACGGAGTAGAAGTTAAGAAATTTATCTCCAAATCTTCAAGTTTAGACATCAAAACTCTTTGGAAATAAGAACATAGCCTCTGGATTTTACAGAATTTTTCCTTGGCGAAATACGGCTCCTAGAGCCTCCAATACGCTCAAAATACGCCAAAATCTGCTTGTATACGCCCAAAAACCCTAGGAATACCTTAAATAGAGGCATTGCGGGTTTGGGGGCATTAACGGGTCAAAATTCGAACCCAATAACCGCTTTTAACCCGATCCGCTATCGGTGGTTGATCTGGACCGTCGATCGTTGCGAGATTGAATGAGGGAGAGCCGCGTGGCTTTAAGATTCGTGCAAAGCCTGCCGAATTCGAATCCGGATCGGAGTCGCTCGGGACCGTCCGATCGTCAGCGTGTGGGTGAGATTCACCCACGTCACATAATCTTTCATTGCGTATTTGAGTTCCAGCGGGCGGCTTGTACACCGTTCGATCGAAATCGAACGATCAATAGTTTGCCATGTCGCTGCTTGGATTCCCGCCCTTTCGTCGCTGAATCGGGCTGCTAACAGCCGTTGGATGCTGATCATACGACCCAAAACACGCCGCGTCGCCTCTTTCTGAGCCGTTTGATGAAGCGGGCTTCGCAGCAGATGCTGCCACGTGGATCTGCGGTACATGAGCTTCTCTCTGCTTCTGCTCCGATCATTTCGTTTTGCTGGCCGTCGGATGGTAATCGGACGGCCGATGTTCGACCGCGTCGCCGCTTGATCATGCGCCGCTCGATTGAGCGGGCACCATTGCGATTGCGCCACGTGGCGGAGCGCTGGCGGAGCGCGCGTATACGGAAACGTATTCCTTGCGTATTTGCATATTTGCGTGCGTATTTCTCCATTTAAAGTGTATTCTGTATTCAAAAATTCACAGTAATTAGCACAGATCTCAGAAAAATACAAATAAATAGTCGTTGGAATCGTGAGATCGAGACCAAGCTATGAAAAATATAAAAAGTGCAGAAATACTCCATTAATTGCTGTTTTGTGCTCAGATAATGTGTTTTCTCTAATAAATAATTGTGTACAAAATACGTATGAATTAGAGAACAATGTAGCATCACATGAGCACAAAATAGGGCTAAATGGGAGGGTTAAATATGTAATATTGAACATGAATCAGTACGCAGTTGCAAGTCCGGGTCATCAAAAAGGTGATGACAAAAGCAAAATGGGAGCGAAAGGCCAACTACTTCTTCATTCATGGCCTATTGATTTGATTGATCTCCCTTTCGTATTCATTCGACCTGAGGTGACCTGAGGGAGGGAAAGTTCTTTTATGCAATGCATAACGGGCGGGCCTCCTGTGGATTCCTCCAACTCTATGAATGAAGGGGAGGCCTACTTTTCTATATGAAGATGAAAAAAGGAAAAGGGTCAAAGATTTCTGACTTAAGAATATGACTGAATGAGGAACCTTATGTGGTCTCACTTTACCACCATCTGAAATGCGCGAAACTTCGATTGGCGGAAGCCAGTCCATGAAGATTCTCCCTTCTCTTACGTGCAATTCCCCTCTTTCGGTAAGCATCCAGTATCTCAGCAAATGAACAATTTTCTAAGCTTATCCCCGCCCTTCTCTATTTTGAGGGATCCCTCATATTGATGATTCTAGGCTTCCCGGACTCGTAACAGACGGCTAGGAACAAGAAGAGGATAAGTAGTCTCTGCCGTTGCAGGTCATTCTCCTTCCGCTGAGACGGCCCTCTTTTTTTGTTTTGTTCGTTCACCGCGGCACGAAAAAATGAAAAAGCTGGAATAACTCAAAAAGAGAGTGGCGCCTAGCCGTTGAAAGCGTCTGTTGTCTTTTTAAAATAACTGTACGATCTTGGACTGGCCCCCTTCGCATGACCTAGAATGCAAAAGCGGTCCGTGCTACTATAAGGCCTCTCAACTCCTCCCTCAGGACACTGTTACGTTGCCATGGAGACGGGGTAGCCCCGACTTCTATAGGTCCTTGGTTCGACCTTCTAAGGAGAATTGAGGTCCTTGCACGGGCGTCTCATCCCTAAGACTTGCTTGCTCTGTATGGAGCGCCCCGTGGTTTCTCGAGTGCCAGCCGCAAAAAACTACGGCAGAGTGGTTTATGAGATGCGGTGGGCTTGATTTTACCAAGGATGATGAAAACATGAACTCACAACCTTTTATGCGTTGGAGAGACCGTTTCTTATTTTGTGCTGAAGCAATTTATAAAGCACAAGCCGAAACAGGTGAAATCAAAGGACATTACTTGAATGCAACTGCATGTACATGTGAAGAAATGATCAAAAGGGCCGTATTTGCCAGAGAATTGGGTGTTCCTATCATAATGCATGACTACAACACTGGGGGATTCACTGCAAATACTAGTTTGGCTCATTATTGCCGTGATAACGGTCTACTTCTTCACATCCACCGCGCAATGCATGCAGTTATTGATAGACAGAAAAATCAAGGTATGCATTTTCGTGTACTAGCTAAAGCATTACGTATGTCTGGTGGAGATCATATTCATGCTGGTACAGTAGTAGGTAAACTGGAAGGGGAACGTGAGATAACTTTAGGTTTTGTTGATTTATTACGTGATGATTCGGCAAATGGCCGTCGATGTAGACAAAACTAAAACAATGGCTTCCTTTCTTACGTGAGGGGTAAGTTTGATAGAGTAAGCTGCCCTTACTGGGCTTGGGCTTTGGCTATTGACCCCGGTCTTGACTTCTTATAAAGATGAGGTGATCGGAACACAGGACCAACGACCATATAAAAGCGGAAAAGCCCTTTTAGCTCCTAGCAGGCACTAGCACTAATGGATCATCAGCAATTCCTTAGAAGGTAGTGGGTGGGATCGTTTAAATCAATCGACTTCGACCAATCCAACTTTAGCAATATAATCGGGAGAATTTGGCTATGGATCCATGGAAGCCCTATCACTTCGAGTTAATGGAAGGCGGGGTGGGGTTAGACGCCGGGGGTATCTGCTTCCTTTTTAGTGGGATTATATCTGGGATAAGCTAAGTAACTAGAACTTGGGATTGGGATGGACTCTAAATAGAGCGGAAGGGGATGACTCAGCAGCTGGACTTGAGACGCCACTAACAAAACGAGAATGAGCACCTAAAATGAAAGATCGTACAGTCACTACAGGAATGGGGCGATTGCAGCTACTTCCTGTTTACGAGGAGTTGAGATCGACTACTGTCGCATCGACCCGCATATGACCATCAGCCTTGGTGGAATGTAAGCCAAACTACTTGCTTCTGCTTCTGTGGAATTTGATCCAACGACTAGGCTTCGTGCGCCGCGCCCATAATGAACCAATTGAAACTTACAACTGCCGACCTGGCAAAGAAAAGAATTGATTCAATCTGATCATTCAAATAAATCAGGCGCTAGTGTATAATCAAAGGAATGAAAGCAGACCAATCCCGTTTACCTAGCCTAGAGTTCGAGAAAAAGCATAGACCAAAGTGCTAGCTGACACTACCCTTCCCTTTTTAGTAAAGAGTCGATCCCCTATAAACAAAGAGGATAGCCCCTCACCCTAGCAGGATAGCCATGCACTCGGATTCTTTTCCGGATTTCGTCAATGTGGTTTTCTTAGCTTAGTTCCTCTTTTTGACCAGGGGCTCGGGCTTGAGAGAAGAGTAGTCGACCAGTTAACGCATTTCATCCCATCTAAGGTGGTGAAGTGAGGAGTGAATCGACATGAGAGTGAATCCAATTGAAGTATGCCCAACCGACCAGATAGGGTTGACATGTATCATCTCGGAATTAGGGCATCTAAGTGGGGAGTCAGCCATGCGATAGGAGAGCAGCTCTGGTAGCTAGCCAAAAGCAGTGATTGTCTCAATTATCCCCTGGCTGCTCTTTCTCTTGGTATGCTTGGGTGACTTTAAGCCGTTGGTGCTTGGCATGGTTCCTATCCCCGTGGCTTTAGTGCTCCAATGCGATGTACGGGTAGGTGACTAAAGACAAGAAGCTAGAGAGCTCGGGTTCGGAAAGTCAATCTCTGAACGAGAACGGATAGGGCTTTCATTCAGTCCGGCTTAGGAAGCGAGTGGAAGAAAATCCGTACAAGCTTTATGGAATTCAGACTTTAGGACCAACTACGCCTAGCAGGTAAGGTGCCACCATGCCTCTAGTGTGAGAGTGAGAGTTTGAGTTCTCAAATAACGCATTGATAGCGAAAAGACGTATGGTTCGGGCTCTTAACATATATGCAAGAAAGATCATTTGCCGGATAAGCCGGCTCTTGCTTGCTGTCTGTATGTGGTAGGGCCTGGTCAACTGCCCAGCCACCTCTTTAGCCATCTCTTGTCAACGCTAGCACTTTTTAATAAATGATGCTATTCCCGACTCGCAAAGTGAAGCTCAATCTCTATTCATTAGTTTAGCGATAAGATGTAGAACTGGATCGTATATGGGTCAAGAGATCTTCAATCTGGAATTCTCATTTTTATATTGATCTTAGTTAGAAATTAATCTACAGAAGATTCTATGTAGGGGAATGCAAATGCACTATGGGAACTCAATAAAAGACATTATTTGAGACTTAGGCTAACCTAACTCCCTTCAACTATAATCGAGAGGAAATAAGTCTCAGCATGCACTAAAGGGGAAGCTTAGAGACGGAATGAAAATATAAGAATAGAGGAGTACGTGGGGGGTAAAGTAAACATAACTCGAGCAATATAGACCGGGCCTGCTTCCCATTCATTCTTTTATAAGGATGCTCTTCGACTGGTCAATAGGGTACAACACCTCTACTCTCTTCCTTCCATTCGAAAAGAAGGTGTCAGGGGGGAAACCCTGAACTTTTAGGGGGCTCTAGAGGTGTGTTGTCCTTACTTAGAGGTAAGCCACCTGTCTATCGAAAGGGGGATTTCCCAGTTCGATGTATGTTTCCAAAAGAAGGGAATAAGAATCTAATGATTTCCCTAATTCTATGAGAAAGAAAACCCAGTTTGTTAGAGCCGGGGCAGAGAAGCAATCAACAGAATTGGTCCCTGTTGTTAACAAGTGAAGGCACTGAATGGATCAAGATCTCGTAAATCCATTGTCTTTTTTGAATCAAATCTTTTAAGAAAGAACTTCTTTCTCTATTGAAGTCGTGCCTGAGCTGTCAGCTTATTAGCATCCCTCTTCTGCGTTAGGAATTGTCCGAAAAGGTTAGATTGAATTCCATGCTTTCATGGTCCCTATCTCTGCCCCGGCACTGGCCGAAACGTAGGTCTATTCCGCGCTTTTTCCGTCTCTTTTCCTAGTGCCTTAAGAACGAAACAAACGAGGATGATGCTTCAGACTCTAGGAGCACTACCGTAGCCTCTCTGTCAGTCTATCTCAGTAATGGGTCGGATCTATCTGTCTTTCCAAGGTGCGCATCTCTGTCTACTAAAAAGAAAAGAGGTGAGGTGCTCACAGTAGAAGTTCAGGGCTACCTGGTCCCCCAAAGGGAACCATGCCAAGTAAGTATCTGAACTGACTAGACTCACCCACGAAACCCTTTCTAGCCTATACCATCCGAGCTTTATACCTCGTTCAAGAAGACTATCGATCGACTGTCATCTTCGAGGAAACCTCTTTGCCTTCTTTCTACGAAATTCGTCTTTGTGAGGATAGGGATCCAGCGCCAAGGCGTGCAAGCGTAGCTTCCCTTTTGTCCAATCCCTCAGTTTCTGGTCTTTCTGTCCATCCTAGATGTTCATCCCCGTCTACTAAAGGGGGGGCCGATGCCTATACTGCTTTGGTAAAAAAAGCATCTATTTACCTGTCTTGACAGTTGCCTGCCGCAAACCCCGAATTTCAAAAAAGTATCTAAAATCCATAACTTATGAAGCATTACTACTTATGAAGCTGGAACAAGAGAGTAAGAATCTCTGGCAGAGCCGACTCGCCCGGAGCTTCCCTTCCGTCTACTTTCTCATCTGCCCCTAAGGTGAGGTGCCTCTTCCCATCATCCCAAAGCAGAGGAGAGAGTTTACAGTAAAGTGGTTTAGATCTACCAGGCCCCCAAGGGTGCCAATGCCAACAATTGCATATCTAGAATAATGTTATGTTCTAGACTTTCCAGCTGTAACTGAGCCATCCTCTCCAGCAGAACCCTCGGACTGAGCCTTTGGCGGCTGGTGTCTTTCTTGCCTGAGACCATGGGTGGCTTCTTGATCTAACAAGTGGAGTTACTGCTAAGGCGTCTTTCCTCTCGTTCGTATAGAAGAGAATGAAGAAGTGAAGTGGGCCTCTCCTGGTACCTGGTCTTTTGCTCTCTCCTGGGGCTTGCACCACAGAGTGGGACAGTGAAACCAGACCACCAAAGGTTTCCATGCCAAGTGAGAACCCGTCATGTGGATCGACGCTAGAAGATTCTACTGATCTTGTATCAGCTTCAGATGCCTATCTAGAAGATTCCCATCCAAACCCTGTCTCGGACCTGTCTTCAGTCCTTGCCGATTGAGTGTATCCAGCTACCCTCCTTCTTTTCAAAAAAGTCTCCTTTTGTCTTCGATCTTGTAGTTGATCTCTTCGAACCTACATTTGGTCGGACTTCCAGGCGGTTTTTCTTTTGGGCAGATGTTCACCGTTGGATCTCGCCAATACAGCCTCCTATGGTTTTCGTTACCGAGATATCTTTTCTTTTTTCACAGGGATTTCTTGGGTAATCAGCTCCCATGCTGCAAACAGTCAAATCTGAACCGTCGTTGCTCTTATTTCCTCATGGGCAGGAAGCACACCAACAGCGTGCGTTGCGTGATTCCACTGTGTGTGTTTTTTGCACTTGACTGGGTGGACAATTGACTGGAATAGAACTTTGATTTGCCTGGCCAGCAGGCGGGCGGCGTGCTTATCTTGTGTGACAACACTACAGAGCGAGTAGCTCTTCTAGTCGGGTAGCTGTGTGACAACACTCCGGAGAAAGCGGCGCTTTTGTGTAACATGCTATGGTCTCAACGCCCTTACGAGGTAGTGATGAGTGTCACGCACTCTAAGCCCGGCCCGTGCGCAGTTAGGAGGATTGGCCGCAATCTAAAAGGTACCACCCATCCTACCCAACTACCTATCGGGGGCCGTCCATCCTACAGCCGCCCGAAAAGGAACTGTAGTGATCTTGAATAGGGATCCTACAGCGATAGATGGAATCCCCATAAAAATACCACTAGATCGAGCACCAGTGATTTCGTATCCGGTAAAAATCTTAGCTAATTGATTCGTTATTGGAGCAGATAGCTACATCATCGGACATGCGTATTTTTGATTTTCCGACGGATTTCCATGGTTTCATTAATGGAAATTGTTTGATGTAGTGAGTAATAGGCTCTGGTTGTTCACCGTTCAAGAATTCTTGTTTAGGCAGTTCATATCATCCATACATAGTGTTTTGATCTAAGATTTTAATTCTTCCATGCTTCAGCAGTTGCATATTGTTCCATGGAGCTAAGGTCCAAAATATGGAATAAACAAGTGTTTCTGCGACCCTACCACCTGGCCAATTCTGTTCCACCTAATCCCTTTTTCATGGCCACATATTGATCACTCCGTATTTTACACCTTTTTCCTACATGTTTGCATGCCATTTAGATCGCTCAAATCGTGTTTTTCACGTTTATTCGACAATATTGCGATGCTTTTCACGGTTTGTTGTTTTTGTCGTATTTCAGGAGATTTGGAGCGATTTGGAGTGATTCTGAGATGCACCCACTCCGGAGTGTCACCGAAAACTCTCTTGAGGGGTATTTTGCGATTGGAGAGGAGTGGAAGAGGAAAGAACGTCGTAGGAGCGACGAGGAGGTGAAAATATGAAGTTTGGGCACTTTGAGCATTTCACTCGGCCGAGTGAAGGAGTCACACGGCCGACCATCGGAAGCCCGCTCGGCTGGCCAGATCGGACACGCAACAGAGCTATATCAGCATGCACTTGGCTGAGCATCGCCATGTCACTCGGTCGAACCACGGATAACCACTCGCCCGAGTGGCGTCAAGACGGTGGCAGCAAAAATCCCAGACTTACTGTTTTTATACAGTCAATTTCCGAGTCGCGGTCCGCCCGAGTGACAAATGACGTCCGCCTGAGTGACTAAAGGCCATCCGCCCGAGTGACCTCCGAGGAGACGACCCCTGAGACCCCCAACTCTCTGTTTTTGTATAGGGTTCGTCACTCGGCCGAGTAACATTTCTCACTCGACCGAGTGAGCCGCGCTGCCTGTAACGTAAACTACGATTTTGAGGCTACTGAGGGGCATTTTTGTCAGGGTTTTTTGGGCGATTTTGGGGGGTATTTAACCCCAGTTTTTAACCTAGTTTAGAGAGCTTTTTCAGAATTTTTTGCAGCCTTTTTAGATTAACTTTTTAGGGATTAGATTTAGCTTTTGGGGAGGAGAGAAAAGTGAGATTTTGTTGGATGCTATCTTGTTCTTCATTGGTTTGTCTCTCTTTCTCTCAAAAACTCCATTTTTATTGATTTATTGAATATTGCTATGAATTCCATTCATTTTACTTGTGAATTTCTATTGAACTTGATTATGAATTGTGAGTAGTTCATCGTCTTAGGGCGTAGGGATGAACCCTACGAGCCCAATTTCGAATTTGTGATGAATTGGTGAAACTATTGCTAGGATTGATTAGGGTTGGTTTGGGATTGATATAATACGAATAGCTAGGGATTCATACCGATTGGGATTTGCAAGAGATTGGATCCCAATTCGATAGGAAGCCCTAGATATTCGAATTGGGTTGCAATTGAATTTCTCCGAAATCGGTTTGCAAGAGATTGGACCGAAACTAGGGTTTTCGATTGAAATTCTATACCAATACCCGTTTGCAAGAGATTGGACGGGTAGGAACTATCCCAACCTAGGTCATAGCTCGAGTTTGCATGAGAGTGGGCTCGAGATACGCTTGAACGATGATGTTGTTCTTCACTCTAGTTTGCCTAGGTTAGGGTTTGCAAAAGATTGGACCCTACCCTAGGTTGGCTATAGACCGGCAATAGCGCGAGAGCGTGAGCTTGGTTCCACATTTAGTTGCAACTAGTTCACCCAAGTTTCAAGTCTAGCAATTGTGAAACCTACGAATCACAATGATGAGATACGGCAAGTAGCGGGGATTCCCTATCCCCTAAGCGTCTTTATTAATTTGTTATTTCTTTTATACATTTGAACGACTGTGACCGCATATTTGCGAACATTTCTCGACTTTTCCTATAGCCAGGTGATTGAAGAAGACACTGTTATTAAGCCTCCCTGTGTTCGATACCCGCTCGCCGCTACACCGTGCGCTTGTGGTAAGACTACAGTGTCGCCGCTCCGGGACGTGTATCCGGGGCGCGATCATGTTTTTGGCACCGTTGCCGGGGAAGGCATTTTGACGGAGTTCGATTTGGATCACCCGGTTATTTTTCTTAAATTTCTTTATTTATTTCTTCATTCTTTTCTAACTCTGTTTACCACCCTATTTTGCAAGCTCTCCTGAAATTTTCCACAAGATCTTAACAGGTAAAATGGGGGATGCAATTCCAATGACTGAGTCTGGCCAGGGAGATGATGAATCTTTTGCGGAGCTCCTTAAGGAACTTATTGATGAGGTCTACGCTACCGGAGCTTTTGCTATTAATATCGAGGACCCCGTCGAACAACTGTTTGCTAGCTTCGTGATGGATCAAATCTCCCCGGATGGGACTATCGGGGGCGATATCAAAGTTGATGTGAGGGACGACAAGCTCTATTTTGAAAGCGGTAGAACATACGTAGAAGAGTACTACACTCCTGAGGAATCCTTCGAGCAAACCGATATTCAGGGAGATACACTTTATGACCCCCACTCTTGCATTTATGAATCTGCTGATGTATTTCTTGATCTCAGGAATGAACCGGAGCAAGGTGGTGGTCCTATCGATGCAAACGCAGAATTAGAGAGCGTCTATTCTGATGCACCGTCCTCACTAAGAAGCGAACCTGAGCGCCCACTCGAGAGTGAGCTAAACTCGGATGTTGAAGGAGAAGCCAAATTCACACAAGGTGACGAAGCAGAGGGTACGTCACCCTTTGAGGTAGAGCTTAAACAATTACCGCCAAATCTAAGGTATGCTTTCTTGGGTAGTAAATTGACATTCCAGGTGATTGTTAATGCCCACCTTGGCCAAGATCAACTTGAAAAACTATTAGAAGTCCTTAGGGCTCACAAGGATGTCCTTGGCTACACTATCTCTGATCTTAAGGGAATAAGCCCTAGGCTATGCACGCATAGGATCCACTTGGAAAACACTGAAGCCACTTCTATTGAGCCTCAAAGGCGGTTGAACCCGAATATGAAAGAGGTAGTCAAAAAGGAAATCCTAAAATTTCTTGAGGCCGGAATTATCTACCCTATCTCTGACAGTAGGTGGGTTAGCCCCGTTCACGTCGTCCCCAAGAAAGGGGGGATGACCGTTATAAAAAATGAAAAGGGAGAGCCCATTTCTACACGCACTGTCACGGGATGGCGGATGTGTATTGATTACCAAAAACTAAACAAAGCCACCCGAAAAGACCATTACCCACTACCCTTCATAGATCAAATGCTTGAACGGCTTGCTAAACATAAATACTTTTGTTACTTGGATGGGTATTCGGGGTTTTTCCAAATCCCTTTGCATGAAGACGACCAAGAAAAGACTACTTTTACTTGTCCTTATGGCACTTACGCTTACCGTAGAATGCCTTTTGGCCTTTGTAATGCACCCGCCACCTTTCAGAGGTGCATGACCTCCATATTTTCCGACTATATTGAAAATATTATGGAAGTTTTCATGGATGATTTCTCAGTTTATGGAAGTGAGTTTGATTCTTGTTTGGCTGATCTTACCAAAGTACTTAAAAGATGTCAGCAAAATAATCTTACTCTTAATTGGGAGAAATGTCATTTCATGGTCACCGAAGGGATAGTGCTTGGGCACCTTGTCTCCTTAAGAGGGATTGAGGTTGATAAAGCGAAGATTGGGGTAATCGAGAAACTCCCTCCTCCTATTAATGTTAAGGGCATTAGGGGGTTTCTTGGTCATGCGGGGTTTTACCGCCGCTTCATCAAGGATTTCGCCTTGATTGCCCGGCCCCTTACGTCCTTGCTAGCTAAAGATGCTCTGTTTGTTTTTTCAGGAGAATGTTTGCGGGCGTTCAACACATTGAAGGAAGCACTAATTTCTGCGCCCATCATACAACCACCGGATTGGAGCCTTCCCTTTGAGCTCATGTGTGATGCAAGTGACCAAGCCATTGGAGCGGTATTGGGGCAAAGGAAAGATAGAAAGCTTCATGCAATATTCTATGCAAGCAAAACGTTGGATGACGCACAGAAAAATTACACAACTACGGAGAAAGAACTTCTAGCTGTCGTGTATTCCATTGAAAAGTTCCGCTCATATCTCCTTAGATCCAAGGTAATTGTCCACACCGACCATGCGGCATTGAAGTATCTCCTAAACAAGAAAGAGGCCAAACCTAGGTTGATAAGGTGGATACTTCTATTGCAAGAGTTTGACTTGGAAATCAGAGATAAGAAGGGTACGGACAACGTTGTGGCGGATCATTTATCTAGGCTTATTCGTGACAAAGAGGGCGAAAGCTTGCACATCGATGACTTCTTTGTTGATGAAAGGCTATACGCCATAAGGCCCGGGGAAGTTCCTTGGTATGCGGACTACGTCAATTACTTGGCTTGTGGGATTAAACCAAGCGGGATGCCCACACAGCAAAAGAGGAGGTTTATGCATGAGGTCCGTAGCTATTTCTGGGAAGATCCGTATCTCTTTAAGATATGCAAGGATGGGGTTATCCGGAGATGTATTTCTAAGGAGGAGGCCACCTCCATCATCTTGCATTGTCATGGTATGCCATGCGGGGGACATCACGCCGCTTCCAAGACTACAGCTAAGATATTGCAAAGTGGATTCTTTTGGCCAACCATGTTCAGAGACACGCACGACTTCGTCAAGGGGTGCGATAGATGCCAACGGACCGGGAATATTTTGAAACGAAATGAGATGCCAATGAGGCCCATTCTAGAAATCGAGCTCTTTGATTGTTGGGGAGTGGACTTCATGGGACCGTTTCCATCAAGCAAGGGAAACAAGTATATCTTATTGGCCGTGGACTACGTCTCCAAATGGGTAGAAGCCATCGCCACCCCTACCAATGACGCAAGGGTTGTCTCAAGGTTTTTCAAGCAGAATATTTTCCCGCGCTTTGGGGTGCCCTGTACTTTGATAAGTGACGGGGGAAGCCACTTTATTGAAAATAAATTTGAAGCTATGTTGAAAAAGTACGGGATAAACCATAGAATCGACATGGCCTACCACCCTCAGACAAGCGGACAAGTGGAAGTCTCAAATAGAGAAATCAAGCAAATTCTTGAAAAAACTGTAGATCGATCTAGAAAAGATTGGTCCATGAAGTTAAACGATGCTCTATGGGCATATCGCAAGGCTTTTCGCACCCCTATTGGCACCACACCGTTCCGACTTGTTTATGGGAAAGCTTGTCACCTACCGGTAGAGTTGGAGCACCGCGCGTATTGGGCCATCAAGACCCTCAATTATGACTATAAGAGTGTGGCGGTGAGGTGACTCTTGGACATCAATGAGCTTGACGAAATTAGAAGAGATGCCTACGAGAGCTCAAGAATTTACAAAGAGAGGACCAAGATTCTCCACGACGCCCGCATAACCGTCACGGACTTCAAGGTCGGAGACAAGGTCTTGCTATATAATTCCCGACTCCGACTATTCCCCGGGAAGTTGATGTCACGGTGGTCCGGACCTTTCACCATCAAGCGCATACAACCGGGAGGAGCATTTGAATTGGAAGGGAAAGACGGAGCCACTTTCAAGGTGAATGGGCAACGTCTAAAGCATTATTCCAAAGGAGTCCATATGGGAGAGGTAAATAGAATATATCTACTCAAGGGACGGCCAGACGACCTTTCATACCTCCTTGATGAGGTCATTGAAGAAGCGATCCCCCACTCAATCGGCGCACCCCACGAAGATAGCTTCAAAGAAGGCCCAGATTTGGCCGAGGAAGAGAAGATGGAGCACTCCCCCGATATCTCCATGGCAATTGATGATGGTGACGCTGATGTCGCAAGAATACGGGAGCTCTGCAAGCTCTCAAAGTTGAGGACTCCGAAGAAAGCTCCACCGATACGACGATCGGTGTCACCGGCAAAGTCGAAGCCCGGAACAAGCTCTAGCTTGGGGGAGCCACCCCCCAACATTGCCCATGACGAAGGGGCACTGAGGAAGACCTCACACCACCATGATCCAAACCTGAGTGGTCTTCCAAGCAAGTTCGACGGGTGCATCTCGTATGCACCCAACATCAAACGTTAATTGAAAATCAAAAGGGGTCGAGCTCAAGACCTTAAACGAGCGCTTGTCGGGAGGCAACCCGACGGTTATCGCATTTTTTCTATTTTATTTTTTATTTTTGTTTTAGACTTTATTAGCGTTTTGAGTCGTTTGCCCGAAAAATTGTGACAACGGGTCCTATTTTCTTTGACAGGAGAGGAAAACGGGATATCTATCATATGGAGGATGACCAAGGCAAAGAGGAGCGCTCCATGGATGCGCCCGAGTCTTAGGAGAAGGAAGAAACCACCTGAAGGAAGAAAAACAGAGATTAGAGCCAAAACGGAGCATCACAGCACAAAACAGAGCCTCACTCGGTCGAGTACCATATCCACTCGGCCGAGCAACCAACGTCGTCCGCCCAAGTGGCCCACCTACGAGGGAAGTCTGTTGTACCCAACTCTCTGTTCCTTTTTTGTGATTTCAGTATAAACTGCCACTCGGCCGAGTATATATCTTCACTCGACCGAGTGAAACTGATACGCTCCTAGGGCGAGAATTACCGAGTAGCTTGTGCCACTCGGCCGAATGGACTTTTTCCACTCGGCCGAGGGTGGCAAAGCCACTCGGCCGAGTCGTAAGTGGTGAGGAGTTTTTAAAAATAATTTCGTTACGATCACTCGGCCGAGTGACATAGTCACTCGGCCGAGTCGTAACTAATCCTATATAAGCTGACGCGGGCTCGGCGCGGAATTCGAAGCGACACAATATTCGATCGCCTGAACCCGCGCCTCTTCAACCCTCGCTCGCCCGCTGTGAACTCTCACTCGCCCGACCGTCGCGCCCACCGGTCTGACCGTCGAGCCACCGCCGGCCGATGTCGACCGCCGCTCCGACCGACCGCCGGCGACTCCCTCGCCGCCGGCCGACCTCCGGTAACCCGATTTCGCCCCATTTCTCCATTTTCTCCTATTTTTTACGATCCGTGCACTAATCGAGCCCCTAAATCAAATTAATTTCATTATCTATCTATTATACCCCTAACCCCCCATGTATTTTGAATTTTACACGCTGATATCGTTGTTTGATGTGCAGGCTATCTTAGGGGAGCTTAGGGGAGCTTAGGGGAGCTTCCGGGCGCGCTTTTGGCCTTGTGGAGTCGGCGTCTTCGCACGCATCTGCTGTTTTGCTCTCGCGGCGTGTTCAGGTACCTTCGTTCCATTTATTTTAGCACGCCGCATTTTTTTTCCATTCATTGGGTGATCACTCGGGGCACACATGCCGCCCCGAACACGGCCACGCACTAGGAGAGCTTCCGCCAAGCGGAAGCGGCCGGATGAGCCCGACCCCTCCCACGAGATGGAGGACTCTCCTCCGCCTACACCACCTCACCCCACACAGTCACAGCCTGCCGATCCAGTCCACTCACAGCCACTTCCAGCCGAGCCCATCCACCCACAGCCACCACCGGCTCCTATCGTCGGGCCGCTGGGTATTACGTTCCGAGACGATGCACATCGCGTCGTTTTTGAGCGTATCGCCCAGCGCTCGATAGTGCCCTCCAGGTTCGCACACCTTGCAGACCTAGACCGCCTGGGGGTACTCGAGGGGATGCTCACGTTGTACGACAACGTGGGTTGGCGAGATTTTCTTTCTGTGTCGGCGGACACCTACGTCCGCCCGACACTCGAGGTACTCAGCTCGATTGCCTGGAACGCTGAGGGATGCTCCTTCAGACTTATGGATCGAGAGTGTCAGATCACTCTCGATATGCTTCGAGCGTTCTTTCAGTGGCCCGCAGTCCCCACACCCGACCGAGCCTACGCCCCCACACACATCCCTCCCACATCCTTCGATTCACACGCCTTTTGGGCCCGGATCACAGGTTTACCACAGGCCTTTGACCCTAGTAGGGCCAAGGCCTCGGCCATAGTCCACCCCCTGCCTCCGCATAGCACAACGCCTTATGGCGACCACCTTTCTAGCGAGGTACGAGCCTGGGACGATGTCGACGCCTGAGCTCTATATGCTCTACGCGATGACTCGCCCCAGAGTTCTTGATAGGGATGGTATTACGATGGTCCCCGCCGTTGAGATTGACGTCGCTAGCTGGTTTTTGGACCGCATCATTGTATCGATGGGCGCTCGCTCCCCGATATGTTGCGGCGGCCTGATCACCCTGCTAGCCCTGATGACCGACAAGGACCTACCGGCAGACCTGCGTCGACCTTTGGGCCCCACTTCACTTTCGATAGACGTCATGGCCCGGATGAAGATGCTTCGTCCACACGGTCAGCGGCACTGGGTATGCACGGTCCTTTTGGTGCTGACTATATGATCCTCCCGAGCCCCGCTCGGACACACATCGGACCAGCGCACGAGGATTGGCTTCCGGCGATGGATCTCCTGATCCATGCCACCTACGTGCTTGAGGCCGAGGAGGCTGAGAAGGCACCCCCTACACCTGTAGACCCTGTGTTCCCTCAGCCTGAGCCTGCACTTTCTGCCGCTCCCGACACTTCTGTCCCCACTTCTGCCAGTGTCGGGAGTACACTTGCTGAGCCGACCACCACGCCTACCACCACCACCACTGCTGTGCCCCTGTCGGTTGAGCCACTCACCTCTCTACTTCCCCAGCATCCACCTTCTATAGTTGAGAGCGGCGAGCCTTCCTTCACTTCCGTCGTGGAGACCCTATCCACTTTGATCTCCGCTGGGGTTTCACCTTTTGGACCACACACTTCCTCCCCAGCGGTCGACCCTTCGGTCTCCACCGTAGCTGTTCTATCTGAGAGTGTCGTGATGTCTGTCCCCACGTCTGTGTCACTGACCTCTCTTGCCACCTCGTCACCGATTTTGTCCTCCACTCCCACTGTTGCTGCTTCCACCTCACACCAGCCTGCGTCCCAGCCTCGCACTTAGGCTGGGCATCCACTAGTGAGCACAACACCCTTTCGACCCATGCCTGCTGTCCCAATCACCTACAATGCACGTATTAGACAGCCCCGACCTGCTCAGCCTAGACATGTCCGTCCCTCCGCTCCACCACCCCCTGATGCCTTAGTTCAGAGCGTTCGCACTCTTGAGGGGGCGATGAGTGGACTGCGGGGCGATTTTAGGGCTCTGTCTTCCACAGTCACCGCCATGCAGCACCGCCTCGAGCTACTTCCAGGCATTCACTTTTGCCTGACCCAGATCCTCGAGCGACAGCCACGACCACCACCCACCCAGCAGACTGTCACCCAGCCACCACCACCCCCACCTCTGCCTCAGGACAGAGATGGCGCAGCACCACCAGCTTAGGTACACCCTTGATGCCATCGATATTTTTTGTCATTATGCTGCCCATTCTCTGCTTGGTCCTGATGATTTTTGCCCACCCCATCCTCCCATCACTATTTTTGTCCACATTTTGATCATATCATTCTATATCCTTTTTCGGGAGTGAGGGAGAGTATTTTTTGGTGACACACACATATCTGCATCACTCTTATCCTTGCATGCATCACATTCGCATCATATTTTTCATTTTGTTATTTTTATTTCTTTTTATCATGCATGCTTACCCACCCCCCCTTCCATTACATGTCTCTCGGTGTGCCACACTTCGCACATTGAGGACACTGTGCACTTTAGCTTGGGGGAGTGAGTTCTCACACTTTTTGCTTTTATCACCTTTTATTTTTAGTTTTTTCACGTTTTTCCGCTTTTGCACCCATTTTTCATCACTTTTTTTATTTTTTTACCATGCATCATGTTTTTCTTATTTTTCTTGTGTAATGCATTGTAAATAGTTTTTATTTTCATTTATCTTTATTTCTTTCATCTTTTGCTAGAGATGACTTTTCTGTGATGATGATGACGTGGTGTTAGCTTTTCTCTATATGCATGCTATATTTGTCATGTCATAGCTTTTTATTTCTGATATCATATGTTATGTTCTGCTTTGCATTTAGAAATAGTAACCCACTCTCTTTTGCTGTATGAAAATGGATGAAATTCTATTATTAGCTGATGTCTGATGATTCATATGTATGCTATCGTAGAAAACACACCAAGATTCACGCATTGATACTTATATCTGGAGTACTGATTTCCTTTCTCACATCACTTCTTTTTGCATGATTTGTGCGCTTCACTTCGGGTTGATTGAATGTTTGCTAGCTTTGATAAATCTGGATTAGTTTACTTTTTGAGATTAAACTGAGTAGATTATATTACCCTGCTGAAGTTGTCATGCACGTCCTATAGAGTGAACTGAGAGATACATTTATTTCTTTCTCCACATATCTTGAACATAATTTCTCTATTTTATATTCATTGGTGAATCTCCCCTTGGCAATTCTATTATTGGCATCCCCCCGTTATTATATCGCATGCTCCAAATTCGCCAAAATCCAAAGAAAAAAATACTTGTATATCCTTCTCTTTGATTTGGGATCATTGTGTATATATGTTATTGAAAAAAAAAGAGAAGAAAAGAAAAAAAAAGAGAAAAAAAAGAGAAGAGAAAAAAGAAGAAGATTTGAGAATAAGAAAAGAAAAGAGAAAAGTAGTTCGAAAGAGATCCCATCTCATACACTTTCTCTCTTTCTTCCCTCTTTAGCTTTTATTTTTGTTTTCTTTTACTTTTGGAGCTTCATAAAAAACGGGGATGTAAATATTGTTTTGTATATGCCACCACGCTTATAGGTAAGCTTGGGGGAGAGAATCCAATGATGTGTGAGAGAGTGACTACCTGACGGTGCATGACAACCTAGGCTAAGTAATATTTTATACTCGGTGAGATTGCTAAAGTTTCACGAAATCCAGAAATCTACGCTTAGCATTCATTTCATGAAAACCACACTCTTTCTATTCTTTCTACTCTATCGTGTGATATCGCTTATACTCCTTATAGAAAGCATTCAATTGAAAAGTGTGTGATCTACGATAGTGTATACCGCTTTAGATGCTTCAGAAGATGTTAATCTTAAGATTATTCCATTTTTCATGCTATAATGATATTCTTGGGTTTTCTACTTCAAATGCATCATTATACTATGGTATCAAAATAAAAGTCTTTGACATGTGTTTTATATTCGACGCATGCTATATGAGTAAGCAAAACCCACGTCCTGAGAAAAATGATCTAGCAACTCCCCTCTTTGTTTTCCGTTTTGTTTTTCGTTTTCCGTTTTCCACCTTTCCGCCGTTTTCTTTATCTTTATCCACCGGGTTCGCTTTTTACTCATCTTCCTCGAGGACGAGTAAGAGGTAAGCTTGGGGGATTTTGATCACTCCGTATTTTACACCTTTTTTCTGCATGTTTGCATGCCATTTAGATCGCTCAAATCGTGTTTTTCACATTTATTTGACAATATTGCGATGATTTTCACGATTTGTTGTTTTTGTCGTATTTCAGGAGATTTGGAGCGATTTGGAGTGATTTTGAGATGCACCCACTCCGGAGTGTCACCAACAACTCTCTTGAGGGGTATTTTGCAATTGGAGAGGAGTGGAAGAGGAAAGAACGTCGTAGGAGCGACGAGGAGGCGAAAATATGAAGTTTGGACACTTTGAGCATTTCACTCGGCCGAGTGAAGGAGTCACTCGGCCGATCATCGGAAGCCCGCTCGGCCGGCCAGATCGGACACGCAACAGAGCTATATCAGCGTGCACTCGACCGAGCATCGCCATGTCACTCGGCCGAACCACGGATAACCACTCGCCCGAGTGGCGTCAAGACGACGGCAGCAAAAATCCCAGACTTACTGTTTTTATACAGTCAATTTCCGAGTCGCGGTCCGCCCGAGTGACAAATGACGTCCGCCCGAGTGACTAAAGGCCGTCCGCCCGAGTGACCTCCGAGGAGACGACCCTTGAGACCCCCAACTCTCTGTTTTTGTACAGGGTTCGTCACTCGGCCGAGTAACATTTCTCACTCGGCCGAGTGATCCGCGCTGCCTGTAGCGTAAACTGCGATTTTGAGGCTGCGGAGGGGCATTTTCGTCAAGGTTTTTTGGGCGATTTTGGGGGGTATTTAACCCCAGTTTTTAACCTAGTTTAGAGAGCTTTTTCAGAATTTTTTGCAGCCTTTTTAGATTAACTTTTTAGGGATTAGATTTAGCTTTTGGGGAGGAGAGAAAAGTGAGATTTTGTTGGATGCTATCTTGTTCTTCATTGGTTTGTCTCTCTTTCTCTCAAAAAATCCATTTTTATTGATTTGTTGAATATTGCTATGAATTCCATTCATTTTACTTGTGAATTTCTATTGAACTTGATTATGAATTGTGAGTAGTTCATCGTCTTAGGGCGTAGGGATGAACCCTACGAGCCCAATTTCGAATTTGTGATGAATTGGTGAAACTATTGCTAGGATTGATTAGGGTTGGTTTGGGATTGATATAATACGAATAGCTAGGGATTCATACCGATTGGGATTTGCAAGAGATTGGATCCCAATTCGATAGGAAGCCCTAGATATTCGAATTGGGTTGCAATTGAATTTCTCCGGAATCGGTTTGCAAGAGATTGGACCGAAACTAGGGTTTTCGATTGAAATTCTATACCAATATCCGTTTGCAAGAGATTGGACGGGTAGGAACTATCCCAACCTAGGTCGTAGCTCGAGTTTGCATGAGAGTGGGCTCGAGATACGATTGAACGATGATGTTGTTCTTCACGCTAGTTTGCCTAGGTTAGGGTTTGCAAGAGATTGGACCCTACCCTAGGTTGGCTATAGACCGGCAATAGCGCGAGAGCGTGAGCTTGGTTCCACATTTAGTTGCAACTAGTTCACCCAAGTTTCAAGTCTAGCAATTGTGAAACCTACGAATCACAATGATGAGATACGGCAAGTAGCGGGGATTCCCTATCCCCTAAGCGTCTTTATTAATTTGTTATTTCTTTTATACATTTGAACGACTGTGACCGCATATTTGCGAACATTTCTCGACTTTTCCTATAGCCAGGTGATTGAAGAAGACACTGTTTTTAAGCCTCCCTGTGTTCGATACCCGCTCGCCGCTACACCGTGCGCTTGCGGTAAGACTACAGTGTCACCGCTCCGGGACGTGTATCCGGGGCGCGATCACATATCTTTACGGCTAAGGAATGGGAAATCTTTCTCCTGTTACATGAATCAAATGATCATCCGGGAAAAGCCATCTCTTTCTCAACAATGTCTTTGTCATTTGATCCAATAGCGTTCCGTTAGATAGGAAGAGATTTGATAAATGCTGATAACTCTCGGATAGAGTATTAGAACGGTCATTAGATAATGAACTATTGGTTCTAAGCCATCTCTGGCGATGAATCAACAATTCGAAGTGCTTTTCTTGCGTATTCTTGATGAGCCAACGTTTATATATAGATGTAGGAGGATTTGTTTGGGAAGTAATAAGCCTTCGACGTGTGTCAATCGGGATGAGTCCTTCTTCCGATGGAAGGGACGATGGAACCGCGATTGGTATATATTTAGTATTTGTGAGCAAGCTTCCCATTCTATGTGCTATACTTGTCCATGCTCTTTGTGATTGCACTTGAAAGCACTTTTGTGGAAAGATCAATCTCGCATTACATGGCTTCAGGCTGGAGATGCCAATACGACGTCCCTTTAAGTATATAGCCACTATAATTAGGAGATCAAAGAAGATGATATCTATTATAAAGAAGGCCGACATGGGTGGAATGTACCAGTCGTGACAGCATTGAGCAATCTTTTATGGACTACTTCAGCAGTAGATGGGCGTGAACCGGTTCTAGTTGCCGATCCAGGGGAATCCTATAATGACCATACTAAGTAAGCTTTTGGTGAACTGGTCCTGTTCGGACCATAGGCCTATGTTTGAAGACAGAGATGGGCAAGACGGATGGAAAGAAAGACAATGACATGTGAGATTGGGGCAGTCCACACGCGCACGGCTACTGCTGCGCAAAAGAAGGGGGTCTTACCCGTAAAAGGCACCCCGATGGAAGCCAATTCTTCCTATTTAAGTCAAAGATAAGTCCTCATTAGCAAATAAACGTATTCCTGAGCTTAATGCACGAAAACAATGAGGGATTAGCTCAAGGAGTACTAAAAAAGGTGCTAAAGGCAGTGGGACTCCTGCGGGTAATGAGAAGCTAAAAAAATGAAGCCCATGTCTTTGAAATCCAATGATCGTAATGTCTATAAAAATTGAAAATGATAGAGCCAAAGTAATGAGAAAATGACTTGTCACTGTGAAGCTAAAGGGTATCATACCCTGGGGATTACGAAATAACGAAAAAGTAAAAGTGACCGAGATGCGAGGGGAAAACTTTTGTTTAACATTTCCGGAAAGACCACCTATTTGTTCGTTTACCGGGTTCGGCACGAAATCATGAATAAGCTCTACCAAGGATTGCCAAGCATTTGGCACTGACTTTCCCCCTCCCTTTTTCGTAACAAAAAAAGAAGAAGTAGGACCAAACCGAGAGTTAGCAACATAGACAAGGATGGATTTGTGAATGAGAAATAAAAGTTGCCCATCTTCATGGGAATTAATGGGTGAATGGAAAATTGCTCAAGTGGGCTGTCGTCGTTGCCGTCCTCGATACTCCTTTCAGCACTCATTCTTGCTCTTTCTTGAAGATCTTGAAGATAGTCGATTTTCTCATTTAGTATTTCCAGGAAAAAATGTCCTGAATAACTCTGCCATAATATATATGTTAATTTTGAAAGAAAAATTAGCATGCGTCCCAACGGATACCAACAAGTGGAGTTAATGCTATATCTCACCCTTTCCTTAGTAGGCTTTATCCCGAAACAAGATACCGATTCGACGCCCCTTGTTTGTATAGGTTGGGCGAGTGTCACGATGATCCTCGAAAGAAGCACGAGCTGAGCGTCTGAAAGCAGGCACGCTTTGGGCATGGTGCGATTAGGTGCTTTTAATTTCGAGTGAGGGAGTGGAGTTCTGGGATCCCTTTAAAGAAGCCCTCAGTATGGGGGGGAGATCAAAAAAAGAGGGGGTATGTTAGTCAAATAGAGGGGTCTCACGGGGGCATAGTCTGAGGCTTTCATTGACGCTTGCCCCCGTCGCCTTATGCGACTCTTTTCCTTTCCCATGCTTCTCAGTCCAGTCCAACGATAAATAATTGATGGGATCCTACGGCCTCGCTTGAATTCGCTTTTCGTACCTTCCATCCCCAACACTGCTCTATCTTCTCCCGTCTCATCGTATAAACTCTTTGCCGGAACGAGTCAAACTCAAACAGAGCTATTACTATGAAAATCGAGATAAGTAGTTCTCGAACTGACATCAACCGTTCTTGATCAGCCAACCCTACATCTCGCTGAGTAACAGGTCCATCCGAGTAAAAAACACGAGACGACTGATTCGCTCGAAGAATGGACAGAGGCAGAATAAGAGAGTTCATTGCTCAAGCTTGATTCAAACCGGCACTTGTTGGCTCAAAAGCCGGAACAACCCTTCCTCAATTGGCAGTTTCGAGGTAAGAGTTGATTATAAAGACGCTTCCCCTGTTGTTGTTAGCTCGTTCTTGACAAATCCGATCGGGTCTTCATAATCTGGAGTAAAAGGATTCGAACCTTTGCATGCCGATACCAAAAACCGATGCATTACCACTTGGCTATACTACATACGGTCGGTCCCAAAACGTGCGTACTCTTCTGTGGAGTCGCACGGAACGAGCCTTGTCTTCCCTCCAACGACTAGCTCCCCTTTCTTGTTCTGGTCCGACAACGACCCTTCTCTTGTCGTGGAAGGAATTCCGCCTGTGGTGTGGTCCAACCCATGGAAAACCCTCATCCCCCCATTGCTCAGTGCTCCCTGCAGCTTTGTTGGGCTTTACCCGCGTGGACGTGGGCTTTTATAAGAGAATGAGAAGTTCTCTCTTAACAAGAAAATGTGAACCGCGCGGAGCCTACCCGAGTTCGTTTTCTGCCGCCACTGGGTGGCCGCCGGGGAAACACAGCCCAGCCCCCTCTCGGGAAACGGGGGTCCAACAAGCACTTGCTGCAGAGGGGGCCTACAAGAGCTAACTAATTTAGGCACAAGAACCTGTCACAAAAAAGATTTCGAAGAGTACCTACAGGGTGCCATGGGTCGAGCCATATAGCTGTAGTAGAACCCTTCCCTATAAGATGAAGCATGACATTTTTTGCAAACTCTCGAACATAGAGCATACTCCGCCAACTCCATAAACACGAGGCCGGCACCGGGACAGTCCAAATAGAGTCTCTGCCGGACTGAAAGTGAAGGGGCCCGCCCGCCACACTCCCTTTCCCTGCTCCATGGCTGAAACAGCAGGGGCCTCGCCTTGCTGCATCGCCTTATCTGAGAACAAGGGCGACGATTTCATTTCTTCCACCGTGCAACAAGACTACAAATGCGACGATTGAAAACTCGCCTTTGTTTGCTCTCTGCATCATCAGAGCGCCCCGCCCCGGGCCATGGCGGCCAGTGCTCCTAAGATCATAGAAGCAATGCTGCAGAAAAAGAAGATTTGTTGCAATGTACCTCCATAGGAACCAACAATAGAAAGACGTGACATATTTGCAGAAATAGAGATTTTAGGCACAATAGAAAGGAATGCTGTCACCGGGGTGGGTTAACCCTCATAGATATCATGTGCCCACATATATTGAGTCAAAAGAGAGATTGAGTCCGAGGGAGAGGGGGTTTTTCTTCGGGGCTCGAGAGATTGAATAGATAGGGCCCCACAAGTTGTTAATTTTCCGCTGGGGAATTCACAAAAAAGGGAACGAGGAATTCTCAACGAAAAAGTGCTCTCTGAACCGAACGTGAAAGTTGTTTTCCATCAGACGGCTGTTCATGTAACTCCACTCTCGGCTTGGATTAAATATCCAAAAGGGTCCGCTCTCGGCCATTCCACACGCTGCCTAGCAGAGGCGTGGTCATCTGAAGTGGATTCTCTCTTTTGTAGTAGATGCCGAACCTGCTGCTCAGTGGGCGGGCGCAACAGCTGCATGGACCCCTTCCTTTATGTTGTTGCCAGTGCTTTCCCGGGCCGAGCCGGAATTCTTTTTTAATTAGAAAAGGGCAGGAAAAGCCCGAAGGTCGGTAACCGTTGGCCTTCTTCGTTTTCGATGAAAAACAAATTGACATCTCGATCTCCGAAAGCATTTTCCTTACACTGCACGGCCCTGCTCGCCAGGAGGAATCTTTGATTCATGGCCTGAGATCAAGGCACAGATCGGTCCGAAGCGAGCTGCTTGCGTACCGTCGAATTCTCATTCGCAGGCTCGCCCCGGCCTCTAAAAAAATCTTGGTAATGTAGAGTCAATCTAATGGATTTGGTCCTACTTCATAAACTACTCACATGGGAAGAGGTATGACCACTACTGCCTGTAAATTTTGAATAAAACAAGGCGACCGGAGGGAGGCTCAACATTGTTCATTTAGATGGAATCCTGCTTTTACCGGTCCCTAATCTGCCTCTTCAAACTCAAATGTCTGCTAAAAAGGACTCTTATACAGCAGCAAGTAACCAAATAACAGGGCTTAATAGCGCCTTGGTGAGGGCATGAATAAATCCCCCGGTTCGGTGACGAGGTGAGCGAGGAGGAAATCAAAGCCGTCCAATTTTCTTGATTTACCTTGGAAAAGAGGTCTATTTGCGGCTACAATTCTGGAATTTCTAATGATTTTTTCGAATGATCAGCTCTCTTCTTCAATGCATTACCACGATTGTGAGAACCACTCGTAAACCATGATATGAACAGTTCGATACTCGTTCAGTGAGTGAGGCTCAAGGTAACGAGAATGAGGCTCGGGTAGCGCCAATGATTCAATAGTCATATAAAAAGTTGCTTCTTTCGGAGTTGCAAATGAAGGAAGGTTTGCCTACTCCCTGGATGCCCGGGAAGCAGGTAGGTTCTTTAAATCCAGCATTGGTGGGATCAACAGCAGCATCGGTGGAATCATAAGAATCCAAAGCTGCATAAGCCGCAAAAGAAATGAAAGAAGGTTATAGTAAGGAATTCGACTAGTTGTTTGTCCCAGGCTTCTAGCTTGAGAACAAAGCCTTGGCCGTTTGAGAATAGAACACCTCATAGGCTACGTAGGTGGGAAGTAAGGGACCTGCACAAAATAGGTTGTGTTCGGGGATCATCTCCGAACTTCACTACACGGAATGAATTAAAACAAAGGAAGACGCATGCGGGTACTAACTTCGACCCAAGAACAGCAATAGGAAAAACAGAAGGAAGGGGATTTTATCCTAACCTAGGGGGGTTTCCTTAGCTACCAACAGCGCGACATCTCTTAGCCAGAGGGTGGGTGTCACAGGTTGCTCTAGAAACCGGCCGACGGGGGATAACACTAATTAGGAGAAATGGTAAAATATAGAACCTTCCCTTAATGTTTTATTTTAAGTGGAATCCGTAATACACTACACCTCGAAAGGCACACCATCAGGATTTGTTATTGCTTGTTTCCATCCCATCGCCTCCTCGAACATGAGCTTCCTGTTCTACTTTATGGTGGTACCTGCTCGACGTTCAGTGACGCATTAAGCAAATAGAAAGTTCCAGAGCCGGAAGAGGCAAGTGCATAAAAAAGTGCCAGTTCAAGTCAAAGCCCCAGTCCCAATTCAGTTCCGGTATTGGAACAAGCATGGCATTCATTGATAGACCAAAAGCAGCGAAGACACCAAAAGACAGCAAAGCACATAAGGCTGTATTATAATTCCCCTTATTTGAAGCTCCGTAGAGAAGCTTGCTATGAAGAGGAAGAACTTGCCACGTACAGTACAAAAAGCATGGCTAGGCTACTAAGATTTTTGAATAGAATCTTTGGATAAAAGCAGTTTCCAAATACCCGGGGCCCGGATCAAAAAATGAATGGTTCGAAGTCAAAAGCAGGTCTATAACGCCTGACCACAGCAGGCATCATCATCAGAAGCAGCAGTATCATCTCTCGGTCTCTTCCCCGGGCGGGAACAAGGTCCAGCATCATCAATATCAGCAACGCGACGTACACCCTCATCTACCTGAGGCTGCGTCTCAGAAAGCACCACTGGAGTCACCGGACCAGTGGATTTTGGCTCCGATACATGCATTTTGATGATATCACATAATATTGGATCTTATCGTTTACTTATGCATATAACACAATTTTTTCAGCGTATTAGCTTCTTTACCTTTGTCTCTTATTATTTTTCAGTGTAGATCGTGAAGTCTCGATTCCAACGCATATTTTTCCAGAATTTTTGGAGGTTGGAGAAATTTACTACATTTTTTGGAAAACTGGGTGACGATGCTGAAAATTTTTACTGATTTGGGCATTGCTTGTGGGTTTTGGGCCAGAACCCGACCTGTTTGGCTTATTTCTAGACCCATTTTGGCTGAGCACTATTTTAGGGCTTCTCCCCCTCTATTCCCCTCATTCCATTCTTCCCTCTTCTGCATCTTAGGGTTAGAGCTTAGGGAGAACAAAGCAAGCTTGGAGAAGCACCTTGGATTAGAAGGTTTATGTTTTTCTTAGATAAATCTTGGTGAACTGCTTTCCTTTCTTTGTGTATTTTGATTTGGTGATTTGTAATGATATTGGATGATATTTTTAGAAGTAAAAATCTCTCTTTTCTTGTTATAATGAGCTAGATCTTCTTCTTGTGTGGTTGTGTGGTGATATTTCATTGCTGTGCTTTGGTATTTCAATCTTGCATGTTTTAATGATTATGTGTTAAATCGTTAAGATATACTTTGAATTAGGGACCCTAGTGGGTTTCCCTAGAGTGGAGTTTGCCTAGTAGTACCACTCATGTATGCTTGGTAGTTTAGTATCTTGATTTTCCCTATCCTACTTTCATTGCACACCAAGTATTCGATAAAATGCCACAACCACCGATTTCTTATTCTTAAGACGGAAAGACTATTGAGCTATCCTCGGATTGAACCCATATGCTTAACAACCACATTCCCACACACCACACAAGCTTCCATACCTATGGCCTAAAAGGAATCTTGTTTGTGCTCACTTTGTTTGTTGCTGATCTTGTGTACTTGGTCTCCACGATCCTGCTTCTTCCGCTGTGCTATGTTGATAGAGCTAGGCTCCGCCGCACAACACATTGGTATCAAACCATTACGATGTTGGAGATCAACGTAGAAGACGAAGATGCATAGCTGTGGAGCTAACGGTTATCCAAAGGCGTCGACGTCTGGGTATTCTTCATCTTCTCGGACTATTGTGTCTAACACAAAGTTCGAAATTGAGAAGTTTGATAGAAAAATCAACTTCGGTATGTAGAGATGCGAAGTCATGGATATCTTGAACCAACTTGGTCAAGATATCGCATTGGACGAGAAGCCGACAGGTATGTCCGATCAGGAGTGGAGAACTCTGAATCAGAGTGCATGTGGTACCATCTGCATGTATTTGTCGAAGGAGAAGAAATACCCATATATGGAGGAGACAAGTGCAAGCAAGTTCTGGAAGGAGCTCGACGACAAGTACATGAAGAAAAACATCCAGAACTGGCTTCACTTGAAGAAGAAGCTTTTTCAGTTTGAAGTTAGCCGAGGGGGTTTCTATAGAGGAACACCTCGACTACTACAACAAGCTTCTTACCGACCTGAGGAACGTCGACGGTGAAGGTTGATGATGAAGACAAGGCGATGATTCTCATCAACTCTCTACCCATCGAGTATGAGTACTTGGTGTCAGATCTTACCTATGGTAAGAAATCGATCACATTTGAAGAAGTGTCCAACGCTCTGATGAGCAACGAGTTCAGTAAGAACGACGGGGAAACCTGCAGTCGAGCTTCGGTGATGCTCTTACAGTCGTAAGGGGTCTTAGTGGTGAGAATGGTGGAGATTGACGGGGGTATTTCAAATCCAAGTCGAAAGACAAGACAAGAGGCCCCCAGCACAATGTAGCAAAGGATCAATGTGCTTTCTGTAAAGAAAGAGGACATTATGTCAGAGACTACCCAATGGCGAAGAGGAAGCACGACCCAACTGCCAACGTCGTTAAGGGCATTAAGGTCGAGGAGTATGTATTGGTCGATGCTTCAGAGGGCGTGACGTCAGATGGTTGGGTGCTCGACTCTGGGTGCTGTTCCATATGATGCCACATT